>ML781207.1:322169-336876 GCA_009831015.1 Picea engelmannii | reverse complement strand
CACTGGTACAATGGTTTGCTTCTGCCATGGAGTCTGAATTTGAAATGTCCATGATAGGAGAACTGTCATTTTTCCTTGGTCTGCAAATTACTCAGAGGCCCGAAGGGATGTTCATTTCTCAAGAAAAATACCTAAGAGAAATGATGAAAAGGTTTCAAATGGAAGATTCTAAACCTATGGGTACACCTATGGTAACTGGATGTAAACTAAGCAAGTATGATGATTCACCTGATGTTGATCAAAGCTCATATCGATCAATGATAGGAAGCCTGTTGTACATCACAACATCTTGCCCAGACACAATGCATGTTGTAGGAATGGTAGGAAGATACCAGGCTGCACCTAAACAGAGTCATTTACAAGCTGTCAAAAGGATATCCAGGTATTTGAAAGAGACAATGACTTATGGTCTATGGTATCCCAGAAATCAAAGTCTTCAGTTGACTGCTTATTCATATGTTGATTGGGCAAACTGTGTTGATGAGAGAAAAAGCACCAGTGGAGGAGCATTCTTCTTGGGTGACTCCTTAGTAGCATGGCTTAGTAAAAAGCAAGGTTCCGTTTCTTTATCAACCACAGAGGCAGAGTACATTGTTGTTGCTACCTGTTGCACTCAGGTATTATGGATGATTCAGACACTTGCCGACTTAGAGGTAAAATACACTGCACCGATCCCAATTCATTGTGATAACACTAGTGCCATCAGTGTGTCTAAAAATCCTGTCTTCCACTCCAAGACAAAACATATTCCCATAAAATATCATTTTCTGAGAGAGAAGGTCACCAATCAGATTGTTCAGGTCCATTACATTCCCACTACAGAACAAATTGCAGACATCTTTACTAAGCCCCTAGCCAAGACACCGTTTGAATATCTCAGACAGAAGTTGGGTGTTATTTCGTTTCACACCTAAAAGAGTCCATCTTGTTAGGGAGATATTTGTATTGTTTGAATATCTAATGCCTCCTAAAAATTACTGCAATAGCTCAAGGGGAGCATGCCTTCTCTTTGACACTGATGTCAAAGGAGGAGAAAAGAATCTGGGTGCCTTTGTTGCCAACAATGCCAAAGGGGGAGATTGTTGGAAATGTTTAAAAGGTTGTCATTGATGGCAAGTACAGCAATGAAGAATGTAATAGACGGGCACCAGAAGTATTTTGGGAAGAAGCTGCAGAGAAACCTCGATAAGATCAGAAGAGATAGTGCAGAGGATGTTTGGTATGTTTTACAGGTAGCGTAAGCTTGTCACTGATGGCAAGTACAACAGTAATGATGGCTTGAGTACAGATGCGATGATCAACAGGAAAATAGAAGATAATTCTAGGAAGATCGAATGATCGAAGGCAATGCAACGTTGATCAGGCATGATGAAGTCCCGTAAAGTTTGTGAATCATTTTTGATCATTGGATCCCATCCAAAATTTCCGACAGAATGAGGGACGTCAGATATGAATATAGACAAGAAGAGCGCATTGAAGAGGAGGATAGATCTCAAGAATTAGATCTGAGCACAGGGTCTGACCACCGTTGGATCGAGGAGAACCTGCACGATCTTTAAAGTGCAAGGAGTAGAGGGCTCACAAAATCCCGAAAGCAGGAGGACCGTCCATCTCAGGGGGTTATGTGGACCATTGATCCGACTCCCTGTCATATTTTCGTGGATCAAGAGTTGGAGATGACACGTAATATCATCCACATAAATCCCGATTTCGCGATATGCAAAATCACGACGTAATCTGAGCCGTCAAATCAAGATCACATATGGACTGTCGATCCGACTCACATCAGCAAACCACATCAACTAGGAACACGTGGCACAACTAGGTAATGACAAGTGTCAGACTGATTCAACATTCCAAGCACATGTAAGTCACGAATCAAGGTGACATGTGGCAGTTATTTAACACATGTGACGTCAACAGACTTACTCCATATCGGAGTTTCGTGAATTGCGACATAGAGAGACAAGAGAACATTCACAACAGGAATCCCGATATCGCGATATGTGAAATCGCGATGTAATCTAAGCCGTCAGATCAAGCTCAGATCTGGACCGTTGATCTAACTCCATATCGGAGTTTTGGGGATCGCAACATGGAGAGGCAAGCAAACAATGGAACAAGAATGTCGATTTCACGATATGCGAAATTGCGATTCAATCGCAGCCGTTGAATGAAGCTCTGATCAGGATTGTTAGTCCCACGCCATTTCGGGGTATCAGGGATCACGACTTGGAGAGTCGAGATGTCTCTTCTCCAGACTCACGAAATGCGAATTCGTGAAAAGCGTTTTTTGCATAGGCGCTTGGTTATGACCATAGTCATATTGGGGAAGGAGCTAGTGTAGAAAAGTTATGTATCAGAACTTCGGAAATCGTGAAATGAAGTGTCGAAAAACTCAACACAGAATTGTCGAATGCCGAAATGATGAAATGAATGCAAGATCCCATGGAATCAATCCAACGGTGCAGGTGAATTTGAACAAGATCGGAGGGATAACGACACAGTGAAACTGCTAGAAACCATTGATGGTTTCTACCAGAGGATGCGGAGAGACTTCGGTGTGATTTCCAGAGGAGCTGAAGAGTCACATGGAATCAGCCAGTGGAATGAAGACGATTCGTGGAGGAAATTGACAGCTGGATGAGAGTTTGAGCTCATAACTAAAACAGAAAGGATGAGCTCGACTGTAACAGAGAAGACGAAGAGTCTCAACTGCCAGAGAGAAAAAGGAATCTCGGCTTAACACCTAGTGATGATAGACACATGGGTTGAACTACCAGAGAAGTTGAAGAGTCACGATGATGATCACGCAGAGCACTTGAGATGTGGAGGAGATTGGCGCGGTATGAGCATGCAGAAGAATGGAAAATATTGCATGCACAAGAGGCGTAGAAGGAATATATATATACACGGTACAGTGAAGAAAAGGGAGAGGTTTCTGTTGGAGTTTGTTGTGGTTGTTGTTGGTGAAGGTGATTCATGTGTGAAGAAGGAGAAGAGTGCAGCAGCTGAATGACACAGAAGAGGAACTGTGCAGTGAATGGACATGGCACACAGAGCATAAAAAGTAGAAGAACAGACAACGCAAGTCATGTGTGTAGAAAGGCAATGAGGCAGACAGAGCAACGAAATGCAGCAGAATAGTGATGAGTCTGGTAAGCCATTGTTGAACATCATATCACTGTAATAAGTTTCAGTAGAAAATATTTATATTTCAAGGTGGAAGGGAGGTGCTAAGGAGGAATGTTGTCCTCATAGGTTCAAGTGGGTGCTTGAACACAAGGATTTGTAGCTTCCATCTGGTTGTATCCAGTGAAACCAAGGTGGCAGGGTGGTGCAAGGGAGAACTCTTGTTCTCTATTATACAGGTTGGTGCCTGTATGATTGGAAGTTGGAGCTTCCATCCAGTTGGTGTTGGAAACACTCAGGGAGTTGGTGCTTCCTTCTAGTTGGTGCTAGAGAAACCAGGGAGTTGGTGCTTCCTTCTAGTTGGTGCTAGAGAAACCAGGGAGTTGGTGCTTCCTTCTAGTTGGTGCTAGAGAAACCAGGGAGTTGGTGCTTCCTTCTAGTGGGTGCTAGAGAAAACAGAGAGTTTGTGCTCTCAACAAGTAGTAGCTTGCAAAACAGAGGTTGTAGCCTCATTATGAGTTGGTGCTCATATGTATGATAATGTAAAGAATGTAACTATTACTTATCATATAAAGAAAAAGAGTTTTTTACCCTTTATGGGGTTCCTCAGGAAATATATGTCTCTGTGTATCACATGTGTGTGACTGATGCTGAATATGCTATTGTTTACTTCCCTGCACTATTGTGATTGTCCCTCAGTGTTTAAGTAAAGAGTTTAAAAGAAGCATAATTGTTTAAGCACAGTAACAACTGATTCACCCCCCCTCTCAGTTGTCCAACATTTTCTTCATTCAGATTCATTCTTTCAATCTTAGCAATCATTCTAGGGAAATCCAACACTTCATGGTCTAAAGCTTTGCAATAGAGACAACTAGGTTTTCCACCTGGGCATTCCTTAGCTAGATGGCCTGATTTTCTTCAACTGTAACATAGGGTTAATCCTCTCTTTCTTGTGCAGGATCCCCAACCTCTTCTATACTGCGCACTAAAATCATGGTAGCTAGCCTGCAAAAAATTATTTCTAGGATCCTTCATCCATTGGTTAGTCCAAACATTCTTTCTATGCATAGGTATAACATATTTATCATTATTCTTACCAGATGTATTCATATCAAACCTTCTTTCATCTAACAATGCTCTATTTTTCAAGCTAGGACAGACTCTATCAAGCATACCTAGATCCATATTTTAGAAACAAAAATTTTCACTTATCTTACTTTTACAGAGCATAAAGCTTCCAGATCTAAAAAATTGTAGCTATTCTTACCTTTATCAAAGCACAGAGCTTAGATTTCTTACCTCTTTCTGTAGATCTGACCTCTTTTCTTCAGAAACTTCCACTTTAAACTTTCTTAGAGAACAAAGTGTTTATATCTAACTTATTTTCTTCAGATCTGTCCTTCCTTCTTTATCACAAATCTTATCCAATCAAGTGGATTACTGTGCACTAGGGCACAGGTGCATGCACAGAGCTTCCAAGTTTCAGGACAAATCTTTGCACCAAGCTTATTCTTTCTCAGTTCCCAACAATCATAGTTTCAAGTCCTGGAAATGGAACCATTTGTTGGCATAGGGGCAGACCCAGGGTTCAACGCTACAACAATGCACCAACAAAACCCTAACTACCGACCCTTTCGACAACACCAGCGAAGTAGATGAAGTCTCACCCGAGGTAGAGGCAAGGGTGGTTTCAGGACTCGGATGTCTGCAACCTTAGCTGGGACATAGATATGTGATTCTAACGTTTAACAGAGCACTTAGCAATTAACCTTCATTAATATTTAGTTCTTAGTAACAACGCAGACGTACCCTAATTATAGATTATCGCAGTATGCAACCAGATCCATCATCTAATAACACTTAACATAATAGGAACATATTAGATCTAGCAGATTCAAGCACTAAGCACATCCATATAAGTCAAATCTAGCATTCATTCACATGTTTAGGCACAAAGCAACATCAGATCTATCTAACATGCATCACATAGAAACACATTGATGCATCGTACAAAGCAGAGCAACACAGCATGTGCATGGTTCACCCCCACCCTGGGGATACGTCCACCAACTCTTCTTCTTTATTAATGTCTTCAATCAGTTATAGCACACAGTCATCAAAAACCCTTCTGCGCACAGGACAGAAGACCTGCGCGGCTCGCTAGATCCTTCTTCCTTGCATTGTAGCACAAAGCCTTCTATAATATCTATAATAACTTGCACTTAGATCTGTAACCCTTCTACAGTCATGCATAGAGCACTACTAGAACTTAGATTACATCACATAGATAGGATACCATCCCTTACTTCGCCTAGACATCTATTTATACATACAAAAGTGGGCCTAAGCATGGGTGAACCCACGGGCCGACATCCCTTTCCCATTACATTGTCCCAAAACCCAAAAAGGAGCCAGAAAGTGGGTTGAGATCCCATGATCTCTACTTTGTCTGGCACTCCATATTCGATTGGTTGTCGAAGTCCCAAAAATGGTCAAATATGAACAAGTGTTCCTCAAAACTTGGTCAAGGGCCAACATGTGCGCACAAAGAAACAATCAAGGACTGGTACCAATGTAAGTGGTTACTGCGCATCAGGTTTGGCACAGAATAGGGAAACAACCAACTGCATACATACGATGGATAGGGGGCACTAGAAGAACACTTGGAGAATTCTGAAACATTATGGAGTATGACACCACCAGAGGAATGGCCTCATCATTTTTTTCACACATTAGAAGGGATGTCAGCAAACTAGTATATGGACCAGGAATTGCATAGAGGAACTACAAAATGGAAACTATTACAACAGAATTTTACAATCACTTTATCATTCAAGCATGATAACCCCAACATAGACTCGACACTTAAACAAATAAGAGGCATGATATTCATTGAATAACCGAAATTTGAACTCATGACAGAAGAACATTAGCAAAATAGACAAACAATATAAGAACTACTATCATGCTACCATGTGCAGAAAGCAACACTAGAGGAAGATGACCCACTAAACATCCAGATTGAGAAAGTCCAAGGTGAAAGAGAAGTGGAAGTTCCACCTCTATAATCAGAAGTATTTTTTGTGTCGATCAAGGTGAAGAAAGTCAACATTGGAACAATTGAGAATCCCAAAATGGCCATCATTTGAGACTACTGGGATGAGAAAACAGTGGAAAGCATAACAAAGTTATTGCGTGAGTACAATGACTTGTTCCCAACAATGTTCACAGAAATGAAAGGCATAGCAGGAGAGCTAGGTGAATTGAAGATACCTCTCAGATCTGAGGCAAGGCCGATCAGACAGACACCATACAGACTAAACCCTATTTATAACAAAAACATCAAAGACAAAATTGATAGGATGTTGGAGGCCGGAATCATAGAACCTATAGAGGAATCTGAATGGGTAAGCCCTATGGTAGTTTAGGAGAAAAACTAGGGAGGGATAAGGAAATGTGTCGACCTGAGTAAGTTGAATGATGCATGCCTACATGACTCGTTCCCTGCTCCTTTCACATATGAGGTGATGGAAAACATAGGAGGATAAGAAGCTTATTCATTCACTCATGCATTCTCAGGCTACCATCATATCAAGATAGATCTAGAAGAAAAATACAAGACCACTTTTTCCACAAAATGGGGTTCCTACCAGTAGACAATCGTGTCGTTTGGACTAAAGAATGCACAAGCAATATTTTCCATAGTAGTCATATTTGCATTAAAAGAATTCATCCACCAGTTTCTAGAGGTATATATGGATGATTGGGCAGTCTATAGCCTATTGAAAGACCATGTACGAGTGTTGAGGATGATGTTATAAAGATGCAGGCAATGTCAGATATTGTTAACAATCAATAGGTGCATCTTTGGAACACCCTTTGTGATACTATTGGGCAATATAGTATGCAAACAAGGCTTGATAGTAGATCCTACCAACATTGCAGTAATTGTTAATCTACCACTGCCAAAATCATTACATCATTTAAGAGCCACATTGGGACACACAAGATACTACAAGAAATTTATAAAAGGGTATGCACAGATCACTACGCCAATGGAGAAATTGTTAATAAAAGACACCAAGTTTCATTGGAATGAGAACTGTCAATGAGGACCGGACACCCTGAAAGAGAACATGGTAACCGCACCAATACTTGTATTCCAAGATTGGGAAAAGACATTCCACGTGGATGTAGATACATTAGCCATAGAACTTGGAGGTATTCTGGTGCAACCATGATCAGGATAATTGGACCATCCTATAGCATTTGCTAGCAGAAAACTGTCAGAATCGAAGCAGAATTACAATACTACTGAGAGAGAAGGATTAGTTATGGTCTACATGCTTCAGAAGTTTAGACATTACTTATTGGGAAAACATTTCAAGATATTTACAGACCATTCATGATCCAGGTGGATATCGGTGGCCACCCACCTTTTCCAAATGGCTCAAAACGGCTTTCTGGCAATTTTGGCAATTTACTATTTTTAGCAGCTTTTAACTTCCGGGGCCATTTTGAGGGCCAAATGAAGGTTTTTAGAGATCGAGGTTCTCAATGACATCCAAAGACATAATTTAACCCCCAAAATGAATCTCCTCGATGATACCTTTCCAACGAGCTATCACATGCCTAAAACGGAGATCGTATGCAAAAGTTACGACCCCAGGAAGTTGATGTACTCACTTACCCAAACGGGGCCCACATGACTTTTGGCGCTTCATCTCCTAGGGTTAGGTTTTTGGATGTTTAGGAATTTTTTCATTCCCATTTATTGTAAAAGGGCCTTCATAGCCTCATTGTAATCATCTTGTTGCGAATGCGAGTAGCCGTCACATCTCTTCTTAGAGATAAGCTGCCACCATTCTAGCGAGTCTTTCACTCTGTATTTTTACAGTCTCTGTACATTTCTCTGATCAATAGAAATCGTGTATTACTGTATATATGTGTTTATGGTTTCATCTCTGATACATTTCTATTATATTATTGAATATCTTCAATATCTCTGTGCATTTCTTTATTATATCTCCGCTCTCATTTCGTACCGAAAATAATCTCGATCAGTGGTATCCGAGTAGGCTGCTCTTGATCGTTTTTCAGTGCATGTCCCCAAAGAGGTCTGAGTATAGCAAGTTGGGTCTCGAGATTATCTCTCTTGAAGACAATCGATCTCACACACCCAAGAAACCCTCAATGGCGGAAGAAAAGAAAAACGACGGAGCAGACGATCCTATCAATCTGTTGCTTGAGCAAGCTCTCACGCGACAGAGGGACGAAATGATGGAGAATTTTTCCCACATCCTTCAATGCCTACCAATAGCATCAGGAGCATCTTCATCAAGCAGCCACTTTGGAGGCACCTCTCCTTTCAAGGTACAAGTTAATTTTGATATTCCTATATTTGAAGGACAGATAGATGCAGAAGCCCTAGAAAAATGGTTAACTCTGTTGGAAGGTTATTTCTCTGTTCACAATTTTTCCAACAAAGAAAAGATCACCTTCGCACTCCTTAAAGCTCTCCCTCATGTCAAACATTGGTGGGAAACTTACTGGGAGCAAAGTTCCACAGAGGAGTCTGGAATATATGGGGCCGATCCCACTTGGGATTTTTTTGTGGATGCGGTAAAGGAACAGTATTACCCTGTTGGAAACTATGAGGACCAGTACATGAGATGGACCACACTGCGGCAACAGAGGGGCCAAGCAGTTTCAGAGTTCACCAATACCTTCCATACCTTGTGCACCAAGCTGGGTATCAAAGACTCTGAGCGACATTTGGTTTTGAAATACCGTGGGGCTCTACACAAATACATCCAAACTGAAATGGATTTTCTGGACATCTCATCACTTGGTGCTGCCTATCGATATGCTGTTAAAATCGAGCAGAAATTTAAGCACCGGAACAAACGGGAGTTCGGGTCTGCAAATCCGCAAAAACCAAAGTATGACAAAGACAACCCTAACAAACAGTCTCCCAAAAACAAGTCCAAGACACAGGAAAAGAAGGGTCACGGGAAGACAAAGAAGGACACCGGAAAATGGTGCGAGTTCCACAAAATCCCTTGGCACAACACCGATGAATGTCGCTCAAAATAGTCATTGGTGGCTGAGATCAAAGACAAGGAGCCAAACCTTGATTCAGAATCTGATTCTGAAAATAATAGTAAAATACAGATCATCGACGCAGACCCCACTGCTATTTTCACGACCGCAACAATTCAACGAGAAGAACCAAAAAATATTGAAGAAGGGGAGCGCCTTTTTCATTCAAATATGTGGGTGAAGGGGACCCCGTTGCATTTTATTGTTGATATCGGAAGCCAAAAGAACCTCATCTCAGCAGAGGTCATCAAACAGTTGGGATTGTCGACAAAACCACACCCACAACCATACAACATTGGGTGGCTTCGCCAAGGACAAGATCTTCGTGTCAGCCAACATTGTCGATTATCATACGGCATCCAACCCTTCAAGGATGAGGTATTATCTGATGTTGTCCCACTTGATGTATGTGATGTGCTCTTGGGCCAACCATATATGTGGAGACACCATGTTGTTTATGAGTCTCGACCCCGTAGTGTCATTGTTACTTTGGGGGGTCATCTCTACAGAATACCAGAGGTAGTTCCGACTACTGTTCAACCTAAAAAGTGTCGCAAGGTAGTATCTCATACTAGAAAATTCAGCTTCTTCACAATCTGTTCAAAAGGAGAACAAAAGGACACTGCAACCACTACAGCCTTGCCCCAAGCACCTTCTACCCAACAAAAGCAGGTCGACAAGGCTATAGAAAAGTGCAAAGATTCCTTCTGCACATCGTCCTCTCATGTATCTCGACTTGTTGAGCAGCCTCAACCGCAACAAGTTCATGACAGATTTCCACAAACTGAGTAGCGTGATGTCTCCAGCAAGACAAACAGCTCACCAAGATGCAGATTCAACATATGCTTTTCCCTCTCCCCCGGGAACTCAACGAAATGGAGACCATTTCTTCCTAAGGAGGGAGGATTGATCCAAGTGGATATCGATGGCCACCCACCTTTTCCAAATGGCTCAAAACGGCTTTCTGGCAATTTTGGCAATTTACTATTTTTAGCAGGTTCTAACTTCCGGGGCCATTTTGAGGGCCCAAATGAAGGTTTTTCAAGATCTAGGTTCTCAATGATATCCAAAGGCATAATTGAGTCCCCAAAATGAATCTCCTCGACGATACCTTTCCAACGAGCTATCACACGCCTAAAACGGAGATCGTATGCAAAAGTTACAACCCCAGGAAGTTGATGTACTCACTTACCCAGACGGGGCCCACATGACTTTTGGCGCTTCATCTCCTAGGGTTAGGTTTTTGGATGTTTAGGACTTTTGGCATTCCCATTTATTGTAAAAGGGACTTTAGAGCCTCATTGTAATCATCTTCTTATGAATGCGAGTAGCCGTCACATCTCTTCTCAGAGATAAGCTGCCACCATTCTAGCGAGTCTTTCACTCTGTATTTTTACAGTCTCTGTACATTTCTCTGATTAATAGAAATTGTGTATTACTGTATATCTGTTTTTATGGTTGCATCTCTGATACATTTTTGTTATATTATTGAATATCTGCAATATCTCTGTGCATTTCTTTATTATATCTCCGCTCTCATTTTGTGCTGAAAATAATCCGGATCAATTCATATCTCAAATACCTCGTCAACAAGCCAGTGTTTTGGGGATAATTTGTAGATGGTTATTGTTGTTCCAGGAATTTGACTTCGAAGTGATAGTCAAACCAGGGAAGTTGAATGTAGGACTTGATCACCTATCGAGGATCACTAATGGAGAGGAACCTATGAATCTAGAGGAAAACTTTCTCGATGCCTAGTTATTTTCATTCCACGTCACCGATGAATATTTCACAGACATCATCCAATACTTGAGTACAGGGACTGCGCCACAAGAATTCAACACCATGCAAAAGAAAAATATGGTAGTCAGGGCTGCAGACTATCAGTTGATTGCAAGACACTTATACAAAATGGGTGCAGACAACATCTTGAGAAGATGTGTGCTAGAACATGAAATACCTGTTATTTTAGTAGAAGGGATTAAGGGAATAACAGGGGGACATTAGGAAGGAAAAGATACCACGTAGAAGGTATTGTGTGCAAGGCTATGGTGGCCAAATGTTCACAAAGACCCAAAGGAATACTGTCAAATATGTGATGTATGTCAGAGGGTTGGTAAACCGAATAGAAGGGGTGAGATGCCCCTAAGACCACAAGTAACCTTGCACGTATTCAACAAATGGGCAATAGATTTTTTGGGACCAATTAACCCACCAGCAAAAAGATCAGGAGAAAGGTATATCATTACTATGACAAAGTACTTAACAAGATGGGCAGAAGAAACACCAGTAAAATATTGCAGCACAGAGACAACAACACACTTCTTGTTTGAGAAAGTGATCACTAGATTTGGATGCCAAAGTATTTTTATGAGTGACCAAGGAACTCACTTCATTAACTGCACTATTAAGGCGATGCCTCATAGGTTTGAAGTTTATCATCAAAAGAGTATACCATATCATCCCAAAGCAAATGGAACAGTCGAAGCCTTTAATAAGATCCTTGAGAATGCACTGAAAAATATCTGCAATGTCAATAGGGACGATTGGGACTTGAAGATACTAGGAGTACTATGGGAATATAGGACCACATGAAAAAAATTGATAGGGAAGACACCATTCAGATTAGTGTATGGACAAGAAGCAGTGGTGCCATCAGATTTTTTGGTACCTAGTCTGTGCATAGTAGCAATTACAAACATGATAGAGAGAGGCACAATACAATAAAGGTTAAGTCAACTAATTATCATGGAGGAAGATAGGATTCTAGCAAGGTTTCACCAAGAAGTACGAAAAGCAAGGGACAAAGCTTGGCATAATAGACATATCAAGAGGAAAAATTTCAAGGAGGGATACCTAGTCTTGGTGTATGACAATAAATCTAGTCAACACGTAGGAAAGCTCGGAATGCATTGGTTAGGACTATATGAAGTAAATAATATCACAGATGGGGGAGATGTATAGTTGAAGGACTTGGGAGGAACATAACTCAAAGGAATGATCAATGGGATTCAACTGAAGATGTATAGGGACAGTTAACCTCCTAGCGCTTAAAAAAAAAAAGTGCAGCAACAGAGGGGTTACTGTGCCAGACATCAAAATATAATAACAAAGGTGTAGCGCGCTGAAAAGAGAATGTTCATGCGCACTCAGAAACGATGGCACAACGAAGAAAGGACCAATGGTCACTAAAAGGCGAAAACAATGGAAATGGCGGGTACAGAAAATAAGTGCCAACTGACGGTGGATATCAAAATTGAATACCAAGAATGATTTATGGGACGTCGCATTAATTGCACCAACTAGGAAGGTCAAGGGAATTAAATGGCAGGTATGTGTGAAGCACTAGTTCATTTAAAACACAATTTGGGTAACGTCGCTAAGAAGTTTCACACAATTCCTATATAAGGAAACCACGCGAGGATCAGAAGGTTTATTTTGAAATTGAGAAAATCATACACCAATGGAGTATACGAAGGAGAGAGTGAGTTTGTAGTAGTTACAGAGAGAAATAAGCTCGGCGGAGAACATTTTTATGACCATGTCACCACCCAAGCTAGGAGCATCAAGCCAGGCTTGCAGACGACCTCGAAGCAACCTTAGAGCATTTCAAAAGCCACAAGGAAGTGAAAAACAACCACCATAGCCTACGGAATTCGTCAACTTGGAAAAAATCCCATCACCCAATATGGAATCAAAGAGCCACACACCAATGGTGGAGGAAACCCAACAAACAACAAAAGTGGGCATGGATATCGATATGCCAGAAGTAGGCCAGAGCTAATAGACCCAGTATGTAGGAAATCCTCCGCGCTCTAAAAACCCTAACGAAACCTCGAGGGTTAATGGGATGGTACCAAACCTGACTGAAGTGTCCACGCCAGAAAGGTCACACACAATGGCGTCAGAGCAGCCACAGGAGGGCATAGTAGAAGATGTCACCGATCAACCAAAGAAGTACACAGAGGAGAGAACAATAGAGGTTGGAACCTTGATTCAGCCACAACAGTAGAAGGGAAATAATCCAGTAGCAAGATCACTGTGCAGGCAAGATGACACATACATAGTCTTACCGCGCATTTCAGAAGGGGTGTGTGTTGCAGCTAACCTTTTAGGCCACGTGGAAATACTACAGTAATCGGATCACAATGTGACTGACGTAGATAAGTTTTTGGATTTTTCAAAGCAAGTTTACCTGGATATCGTCAGTATAGGACATTTCAGTGAACCAATCAACCAACCAAAAAAGTGAGCAGCCAGATTGGCCAACACCTAGATTCTAAGCTTGTTGGAGATCCCGCACTTTGGAAGGGGCCAGGATGTAAACATTTGGGTCAAGAAGCAGATGGCAGTTACCCACGGAGGATACCTATGGGTGGAGGATCCTGTCTCAATAGGCGTAGAGCTCATTGCATATATTACAGGGCTACCATAGGCTGAGGTGAGGAGGAGCAATAGAGGAAGTCTTGGTGTGACATATCCGCAAGTATATACGGTTATGTTGTATGGGGAAATTTGTGAGAATCTTCCCATCTATGTAACTAGGACAGTAGTTCCCTCTTTGTAATGCATTGTTTTTGTTTCATAATATAATAAACGAAGTTAGGTATTAGGCACCATTGTTGTCGCCTAAACTATATCTATGTCTCTTGTGTTCGCATCTTTTATGTTGTATGCTAGAATGACTAAGTGTTAAATAAAGGTGAAGAAATGCGTAGGGACATAAATGAACTACAAAATAAGATGGATTCAATGGAAGCTAAGTTGGATATTAAGATGGATTCAATGGAAGCTAAGTTGATGTATTCAATAGAAGCTAAGTTGGATACTAAGATGGATGGCTTAAAAGGGGAGATCATGGAAGTATTGAAAAAATTCGTAACAGAAGACACCCAAAATTGAAAATGCATCCCATGAAATTCATGATGAGGACACAAGGAAGGTGAATCAAGAATGGAGAAGCTCCAACTTTGGTTTGAAGACCAACCACATTCCTAAGATTGATATGAGGAAGTTTGATGGCAAGGACCCAATCACATGGATACTTCAGATGGAGCAATTCTTTGATCTCCATAATGTGCCACATACACAAAAGGTATGAATTGCTTCTTTATATTTAGAACCTAATCAATTTGTTTGGTATCGATGGCTTTGTTCTCACAAATCACTCGTCACTTGGATAATTTTCATGGAAGAAATGATAGCACACTATGAGGATACAAGGAGCAATACCTTCTTTAGCCAATTGATAAATCTCAAGAAAAAGGGTTCAGTTACCAAGCACATTGATAACTTCCAAAGATTGAATATAAAGGTAACCGATATTCCAAATGAGCACTTGATTGATGTATTCATAGGAACTTTAAAGGATAACATTCAACATGAGGTTTGCCTTTGGGAAACCAAATCATTGGAGAATGCATTTAAGGTGGCAAGAAATGTTGAAAGTAAAAATATGGCTATGGCTACTAGA
>ML781207.1:282041-296248 GCA_009831015.1 Picea engelmannii | reverse complement strand
CTTTGTTTTGTCTCGCAAACAGGTGCATTCATCAGTGGATATTCTTACTTGACTATCTTACTTGGGCAGCAATCTGTGGAAGGAGTTTCCCGTGACTTGGCCTTTATCCTTTAGCCTTCCTTTGACTCAGATTTCCTTAGGGACGTCTCCCTTGGACTTGCCCTCCTAAATAGAAAGAGCCCCCCATCAAGGTGACAGTGGGTGGGGAAGCTCCTGTTACGCCGGTTTCTGCCCTTGACTCAAGCTATTTTAACCTTTCCTACAAACCGTGCGATAACAGGTCCAACCTTATTTATGGAAATGTCATGTTTTATATGAGTCTAGGCCTTGCATTGTTATTATTACTTTGAACATGAAATTGTATAGGATACCCAAGGCAGTCCCACCTAGTGCTATTTCCTTGATCTCTTCCAAGAAATGTAGGAAGGTCATCTCTCAGATCGAAAAGTTTGTACTCTTCGTGATTCACTCTCAGAGAGAGCGAAAGATTGTAGCCATATCCATAGCCTTCGCGGCTGACCTCTCCACACAGCAGAAGTAAGTGGAAAATGTCATGGAAGAATACAAAGATATCTTCTTCTCACCTATCATGGTACCTCTACAATGTCAAGTCAAGCATCCCATCGATCTAATCCCCAACGCACCACTACCCAATGGGGGATTCTACCGCCACTCTCTATTAGATAATGAGGAGATCAAGAGAAATATCCAAGAACTAATCCACAAGGGGCACATCCGTCCCATCTCATCACCTTGTGGGAGCCCAATCTTATTGGTGCAGAAGAAAGATGGGACCTAGAAACTCTTCATTCATTATCGGGCCCTAAAAAAAATCAAAGTCAGGAACTGGTACTCGATTCTTCGAATTGAATTTCTCCTTGATCAACTCAAGGGGGACAAATACTTCAGTAACATTTATCTGAATTTTGGATACCGCCAGGTCCCCATAGAACAGATAGATGTATGGAAGATCGCCTTCAAGTCAAAAGAAGGTATTTTTGAATGGTTGTTCATGACCTTTGGTTTGACAAATGCTCCAACAACATTCATGAGGATGATGGACAATATCCTATGACCTTTCAACAATACTTTTGTAGTGGTGTATCTTAATGACATCCTCATCTACATCAAGACTTGGTAGAAACACTTGCAACATATTCAGTAGGTTATGCTGACTCTATGGAAACACAAGCTATATATCAACCTGGAAAAATGATCCTTCGGCATGGACAAGGTCCAATACCTAGGCTACATCATGGATCGCCATAGTGTGCATGTGGATATAGCCAAGATCTAGTTCATTTGTGACTGGCCAGCCCCAACCACACTCATTGAGCTTCAGAGCTTCTTAGGCCTTGACAATTTCTATTGAAAGTTCACTTTGGGATTCTCCCATATTGCATGGGCCCTTAGCCAAGTAACTAGAGGTGGTGGTAAGAAAAACTTTGTGTGGGCCATCACCCAACAACAAGAGTTCGATGATTTGAAGTAGTACTTGTGCTCATCCCCAACACTTTTATTACCGTACCCGCAACAACCCTTTGATATCGAGACAAATGCTTCAGACTATGTTGTGGGCATAGTTCTATATCGGCACGGCCACCCCATGGCCTATCATAGTGAGACACTATCATACGTTGTCTGTAAGTACCCTACTTACGACAAATAAATATAATCCATTGTGCAAGCCTGCTGCCAGTGGAGACATTACATTCTTGGGAAGGAGACATTCACCCACATAGATCATAACCCACTCTAGTTCATGCAGACACAATGAAAATTGTAGAATGACCGCCATCAAAAGTGGTCCACATACTTGTAGTAGTTCCACCTCAACATAAATTATAAAATAGGAAGTACCAACTTATTCATTGATTTCCTGGTGTTAGAATCTTGCGGCCACGAGACCTCCAGATGGCCCCACCTCTATGAGACAAACCCTGACATCGCCACCACATACAAAATGTTGGGCGCAAACTCATTTGTCGATAATTTCTATCTTTAGGACAGGTTGTTGTGCCATCTGGGCCACCTCTACATTCCATCAAGCAAGCGAGCAAAGTTGATTTGGGAATCCCACTACAGTCGGGTGGCAGGACACTTTGGCATCGAAAATACAGTGGCAGTACTGCAGAAAAATTTCTACTGGCTAAAACTTTGATATGATGTCTGCAAGTATATAAAGTATTGCATTGCATGTGATATTTCCAAACCAAACACTAAGAAATAGGGCCTATACACCCCCCTGTCTACTCCTGACAGGCCATGGGAATCCATCTCAATGAACTACATGTCGGGACTCATCACCTGCTCCAAATGAAGGTAACAAAGCTTCTTGATTCATTGAGTAGATCTAGCACATCCACCAATATGTTTAGGATATTTTAGAGATGTCCAATGCCAAGTAAAATTAGTGCCATGATCAACATCGAGTGCTACATAAGTTTTAGGTGGGAGACAAAGTGTGGTTTCACTTGCAGAAAGAACGCCTTAAAGGGCCCCATCGAAAGCTTCACCCACTCCATTATGGACCTTACACCATCACCAAGGCAATGGGTGACAATACTTTTGATCTCAACATTCCCCCTTTTCTTAGCATGCAGTCAGTGTTCAACATGGATCTCCTTCAGCCATATTTCCCACCATTATTGGACACCTTAGAGATAGCAGAACAGTTGACACCAACAGATCTCAAACCTAACTGCATGCAACATGCATCTAGTGATCATATTTTTAACACACAAGTCAAGGTCACTCGATAGGAAAGGATCCAATGTTATCGAGTTGTCAAAGCAGGGCAACTCCTGCACCAAGGCAAGTGGCTCGCCCGAGGCCAAATTCAACAGAAATTTCCTCATCTAATTGGGGAGCTAAACAAAATGGAGAAAATTTCCCCCTAAAGGGGGAGTATTGATCTAGATGGATTTCGGTGGCCTCCCACCTATTCCAACTCGATCATTTTGGTATTTTTCTAGTTTCACATTTTTTCTAGTTTTCAGGTCCCCAACTTCTAGGGTCGTTTTGAGGCCTTAAATAGAATTTCTAGGGATCTTAATAGTTTGAATGTAGAGAGGATCAAATTATAATGTTAAAATTTGTATTCCTCAAATATACCTTTCCAATGGGCTATCATGCACCTAAAACGAAGATCGTATGTAAAAGTTACGACCCCGAGAAGTTGATGTACTAACTTACCCCAACGAGGCCCACATGAATTTTGGTGCTTCATCTCCTAGGGTTAGGTTTTTGGATGTCTATGGTTTTTGAATTCATGTTTATTGTAAAACGTCTTGGAGAGCCTCATTGTAACCATGTTCTTGTGAATTATCACAACTATCACATCTCTTCTCAGAGATAAGTCGCCACCATTCTAGCAAGCTTGCTTTCCAATGCATTTTATAGTTTCAACACATTTTCTTTTTGAATAGAAACTAGTTTTACCGTAGTGATGTTATTGTATCTTGTTTTCTATGTTAAGAATAATAATAATCTATATTATTTCCATTCTTCTCATAAAATCTAGATCAGTGGTATCAGAGCGGTTTTCTCCTTGTTGTTCTTAATGCATGTCCCCGACAAGGTCAAGGTACAAAGAATTGGGTCTTGAGCTTGTTTCTCTTGAGGAAAAAATCTCTCGCACGCCCAAGAGAACTCTCATGGAGGGAAAAAATAAATACGAGAGGACATGAGATCCCTTCAAAATGTTGCTCGATGAATCCCTCACGCAACAGTGGAATGAAATGATGGATATTTTTGCGCAAATCCTTTGGTGGTTACCAACAGGTAACGCATATTCCTCAAGCGGAGCCGCTACCCCCTTCAAGGTAAAACTCAACTTTGATATTCCCATATTTGAAGGTCAGATAGACACAGATGTTTTAGAAAAATGGTTGAACCTGCTAGAAGGGTATTTTTCTGTCGATAACTTTTCGAACAGAGAAAATATTACGTTTGCACTCCTCAAAGACATTCCCCATGACAAATATTGGTGGGAGACTTTCTATGATCAAAAGGAAATAGAGGAACCCTCATTATTTATAGTCATGGTCACCTAGGAGTCCTTCAGGGATGCTATCAAGGAACAATACTATCCTGTCATAAGTTATGACGACCTGTATACAAAATGGACCACATTATGGCAGGAAAGAGACCAAGCAATGCCAGAGTTCACAAATATCTTCCATATCTTGCACACCAAACTGGGTATCAAATATTCTGAGAGAAATATGGTGCTCAAGTATCACGGTGGTATGCATAGATACATCCAGGATGAAATAGATTTTTTGGACATCTTGGCCTTGAGCGCAGCCTATCGATATGTCATCAAAATCGAGAAAAAACTTAAACAAAAGACATGACAATTTGGGCCTGGGAACCCCTCACATCATAAGCAAGTAAAGGGAAGACCCAAACCATAGAACAAAGGATAGAGAAAAGACAGACAGCCTCAGGAAAACCAGTATAGGATGCAAGCAAAGAAGGACACCAAAAAGGAAAAGAAAGATATTGGGAAGTGGTGTGACTTCCATAAGAGCCCCTCAAATAACACTATTGATTTCCGCTCAGAGCAAACGTTGGTGTCTAAGGTGAAAGCCTATGAATCAGATACAGGTTCTGAATCTGAGTCAGAACCAGAAAGGGGGAGACAGATCATTGACGTGGAACCCAGTGCCACATTTTCTACCACCAAGGTTCATCCTGATGAACCAAACAAGCTAGAAGAAGGCGAGCTCCTCTTTCATTCACATATGTGGGTAAAAGTCACCCCACTGCACTTTATCATTGATAGCGATAGCCAGAAGAACCTAATATCATAATAGTTCATCAAGCGGCTAGCCCTGTCGACAACGACTCACCCGCAACCCTACACCATTGGATGGCTCCGCCAAGGAATCAATCTTCGCGTTAGCCAATAGTGTCGCCTATCATACGACATGAAGCCCTTCAAAGATGAGGTATTGTGTGATGTTTCACCTCTCAAAGTTTGTAATGTTATTTTGGGCCAACCTTATTTATGGAAATGTCATGTTGTATATGATTCTAGGACTAGCAATGTTATTATTACTTTGAACAAGAAATTGTACAAGATACCCAAGGCAGTCCCACCTAGTGTTATTTCCTTTATCTTTGTCAGATAATGCAGGAAGGTCATCTCTCAGACCAGGAAGTTTTTCTTCTTCGTGATTCTCTCTCAGAGAGAGTGAAATATTGTAGCCACATCCAGGGCCTCCGCGGATAACCTCTCCACACGGCAGAAGCAAGTGGACAAGGCCATGAAAGAATACAATGACATCTTATCCTCACCTACCGAGGTACCTCTGCACTATCAAGTCAAGCATCCCATCGATCTAACCCCCAGCACACCACTGTCCAATGGGCCAGTCTACCGTGGGTCTTTGTTAGAGAATGAGGATATCGAGTGATAGGTCCAAGAATTGCTCCACAAGGGGCACATCTATCCCAACTCATCTCCTAGTGGGAGTCCAATTGTATTGGTGCATAAGAAAGACAGGACCTAGCGACTCTGCATTGATTATCGGGCCCTAAATAAAATCATAGTAAGGAACCAGTACTTGATTCCATGAATTGGGCCAACCTTATTTATGAAAATTTCATGTTGTATATGATTCTAGGCCTAGAAGTGTTATTATTACTTTGAACAGGAAATTTTATAGGATACCCGAGGAAGTCCCACCTAGTGTTATTTCCTTTATCTATGCCAGGTAATGCAGGAAGGTCATGGAAGAATACAAAGATATCTTCTCCTCACCTACTAGGGTACCTCTGCACTATCAGGTCAAGCATCCCATCGATCTGACCCCTGGTGCACCATTGCCCAATGGGATAGTCTAACGCTGATCTTTGTTAGAGAATGAGGAGATCAAGAAAAAGGTCCAAGAACTAGTCCACAAGGGGCACATCCGTCCCAGCTCATCGCCTTATGGGAGCCCAATCGTACTGGTGCAGAAGAAAGACGGGACATAGTGACTCTGCATTGATTACCGAGCCCTAAATAAAATCACAGTAAGGAACCGATACCTAATTCTCCTTGATAAGATCAAGGGGGGAAAATACTTCAGTAAAATTGATCTGGAGTCTGGCTACCACCAGGTCTCCATAGAACAAACAAATGTATGTAAGAAGGTCTTTTTAAATGGTTGTTCATTCCCTTTGGTTTGACAAATGCTACATCAAATTTCATGAGGATGATGAATGATATACTGCAACCTTACACCAATAATTTTGCAGTGGTGTATCTAGATGACATCCTCATCTACAAAAAGACTGGGGAAAAAAACTTGCAGCATATTCAATAGGTTTTGCACACCCTGTGGCAGCACAAGATATATCCCAACTTGGAAAAATGCTCCTTCGCCGCTTCATGTGGGATCTCAAATGGGGCCCACATGAATTTTTCTTCTTCATCTCCTAGGGTTAGGTTTTTGGATGTCTAGGGTTTTTGAATTCTTGTTTATTGTAAAAAGGATTGGAGAGCCTCATTGTAACCATATTCTTGCGAATGAGCGTAGTCGTTGCATCTCTTCTCTGAGATAAGCCGCCACCATTCTAGCAAGATTATTTTTCATTGCATTTTACAGTTTCAGCACATTTTCTTATTGAATAGAAACCAATTTTACTATATCTCTATTATTGTATATTTGTTTATGTGTTAAGAATAATAGTAATTTGTATTCTTTTTGTTCTTATCATAAAATATGGATCAAAGAAGGACACTTCAGAGCTAAGGATGTGTTTGGATTACTGATCATTCAACAAACAAATTGTGAAGAAGCGATACTCATTGCCTTTATATGTTGATTGCTTTAATAATTTGGTGAAGGCCAAAGTATTTTCAAATATTGACTTGTGATATGGTTATTATTAGGCATGGATTGAAAATGGAGATGAGGCGAAGACAACCATGGTGATGATGTATGAAAACTATGAGTTCATGGTGATTCCTTTTGGGTTGTGTAATGCCCCTATAATCTTATGTATATTGATGAATCACGTGTTGTGGTCATTTTTGGACAAGTTCGTTGTGGTGAATTTGGATGAAATCATAGTGTACAATGAAAGTATGGAAGAAAACAAGAAACATTTGGCACATGTCTTTGAGGCATTGCAGTAGAACTAGTTGTTCTTTAAGAATTCTAAGTGTGTTTTTGGGAAGACTGAGATACTATTTTGGGGAATTAATGTATAGGCCAAGGATGCATTCGCATGGACCCTGCAAAGGTCAAGGAAATAGAATATTGGGAAGAGCCACGGATATTTCATGACGTGAGAGTCTTCCATGGACTAGCGAATTACTATTGTAAGTTCATAGATGGATACTCAAAGATTTTTGTACCGCTAACTAACTTGTTGAAAAAGGAGAAAGCATGGAAATGGACATAGAGTATAAAGTTTGTGTTTAGAGAGTTAAAATGAAGGATTGTCATCACTCTCATGTTGAAGCTTCCATAATTTGAGAAATCGTTTGAGGTGCAGAAGCATGCATAATACTTTTCCATTGGAGGAGTTTTGACACAAGAGGGACATTCAATTTCCTTTCAGAGAAAAAAGTTCCAAGACCACAAATGAAGATGCCTCGTTCATGAGAAGGAGATGACTACAATAGTAAATTATTTGCAAGATTGGAGACACTACTTGTTCTGAAATTCGTTTGTCATGAAGATAGAAAATTTTGAAACAAGTTACGATCTGAAGTTGTCACCCAAGAAAGAAAGGTGGAAAGAATTCCTCAAGGAGTTTTACATGACCATTGAGTATATGTCGGGCAGGATAAACACTACCACAAATGCCTTGAGAATAAAGATATAACTTGCATTCCTAGAGGAGCAGGACGAGTTTCCTACATCATGGGGTAGTCAGATTCATGTTTTGCAAGAGTTGCACGAAAATATCAAAGAAGGGTTACAGCATGATCACACAACAAAAAAACATCATGAAGCAAGTGAAGGATAGAAAAACATGGAAGTTTTGGCTACGCGATGGAATGTTGTACTTTATGGAACGAATCTATGTTCCTAAGTTGTCCAACCTCGAGAGGGAACTCATGAAGGAATGTCACCACTCGCCCTGGGTTGGCCACCCATGACAGCAAAGGATGATGTCATTGTTGGAGCGAGGATACTTTTGGGAATGAATGAAGCAGGATGTGGAAGTGTACATTCACACTTATCTTATATGTCAGTAGGATAAGTCAGACACCACAATGAGAGAATGATTGTTGCAACCTTTAGGGATTCTAGAGAGACCATGGACGAGTGTCTCTATGGAATTTATCACATAGCTTCTTATGGTGCAAGGATACAACATGATTGTGGTCATGGTGGATCAATTCTCCAAGTATGTTGTCTTCATTGTAATGAAGATTCCTTGCATGATAGAAGAAGTTGCAAATTTTTTTTTCAAACACATAGTGGAGTATTAGGGTTCTCCTTTGAAAATTGTGTTGGATAGGGATGCAAGGTTCATAAGT
Source organism: Picea engelmannii (assembly GCA_009831015.1). Lineage (NCBI taxonomy): Eukaryota > Viridiplantae > Streptophyta > Pinopsida > Pinales > Pinaceae > Picea > Picea engelmannii. The sequence goes on along the minus strand of ML781207.1, from coordinate 287,760 downwards.
AAGTTTTGGAAAGCATTGTTCAATCTTGTGGTGACAAAGTTATTGAAGAGTTCATCCTACCATCCGCAGACATATGGGTATACCGAATGAATCAATGCACTTGATCTGGAGGACTACTTGCGACACTATGTACAGGAAGATCACATGAATTGGTTGGACTTGTTGAATGCTACCCAATTCAAATACAACTTGCAGAAGAGTTCAATGATGGGCTAGAGTCCATTCGAGTTAACGAAATGACAACAACCCACAATTCCTCATTTGTGACACAGGGCTACTACGGAACAAATCCATCAATTGTGGGTTTCATAAAGAGTTGGCATAATCGATTGGAGATAACTCACACACTTGACTAATGTATAAAATAAAATGAATTAGTGGGTAGATCACAATAGGAATGGTGAAGAATTTCAAGTAGGATAGTTGGTCTTACTCAAGATAAGAAGAGATAATTTCCCACCACCTAATGGGATGGCTCTGTCTCTTGTGCGAAGGTACTAGGGACTGTTCAAAGTTCTTAAGAAGATTGGCAATATCACTTATAGATTGGAATTGTCATTCCACATGGAACATAATCACCTTGTCTTCCATGTTATCCAATTGAATTCATGCCAAAGAGACCTGGATGACCCAAGTCAAGTTGAGTCATATAGATCACTATCCATGGTTGTAGATAATCCAAAGTTGGAGGTAGAGAATATTTTGTCACATTGCATCTTAGGATGGGGAAGAGGTCAAGTGTGTGAGTACTTTGTCCATTGGAAGGAAAAAAATAACAAAGGGGACAATTGGGAGAGATATGATTCCTTGTGGAAATATGAGGACATGATTTGGGAGTTTGATAAAGGTCACTGCTATGGGGAAAATCCTCCTAATTTAGATCTAGTGACTAGGTAGAGCCTTGACACTTTAAAAGATAGAAATGCTTCTATTTTACCCAAATCCAACAAGACCTAATGATAATTAAGGTAAGGGAGCGAAGATAGAAATGTGTACCTTAAGTGATTTCATCTATCGTAGATCCCTTCTTGTTACTGTCCGTTCCAAAATAGTAGGCCTCCTCCCGAAGTTGGCCTAAAACAACTTCACAGAACAAACTATGACAACATATGCATAACTACCAAGATCACCTAAAGGGTTAGATATTCATGAAAAACATCCATAAACATAAACATAAAGACATAAATATATGGGACAAGAAGTTTTTCTTTTATTGATAATAATATTTAAAGTTACAACCTGAATCTTGTCGACGTCACTCCACAAACCTCACCTGGGTTACTCTACTTTGACTCCAAGTGCACTATTCCCAATATGTTATCCTCTCAACCAACATGCGAATATAGGGTAAAAGGATGGATTCTATAAAGGAGGATGAATAGAAGGGAATGTTGAGGATGAAACTTAGAGCAGGATGCAAAAGGCTTGGAATGCAAGGGAGAAAATTTGGCAGAGTTCACTTTCCTCCTCTTTCATATATCCAAATGACCCACCTAGGGCCCCTTTATATGGAGAAAAGATGGTTAATTAGTTTTCAGAAGGGATACAGAAGGTAAGATGGTTGTGCAAACTGACATAGCCCGTAAACACCACCCAAAAGCGCAAATTTTTTTAATTTTTGCAACTTTTTAGAGTATACGCGGGTTGTCGGGCATGCAGCTAGCGTATGTATGCATGCTACATATGCAGCAAGGCACGTACACCATGCAAAAAATTGGTTTTTAAGAGTAACCTCAACAAAAGTGGTTGGTGGATGTGTAAGCAAGCAAGCGAAAGTAAAAAATGCATGATAGTGATATTTTGAGCTATAACAGACACTATGGATCGCAAATGGTGCGGCATTTTTTGGGATGACAACAAGTTTAGTGGGTGAGGATGTAAGGCCTTTCGTAATAGCAACTGAGCACACATGATCCTTGGGAATATTCGATGACAAGACAGACGAAGAGAAAAAGGGGGATGCAATCAATTGGGAAATAAATTGTGTTATGGGCGTCGACAAGAGCACCTTGGAGCACAATGGTGACGTGCAAGCCCAAGGGGGAACACTCCCTTCTTCCCTTGTGACGGATGATAAGGACTTGGGTTGAGTTTGGGAAAGGATGGGCCAACTTGGGAGCATGCCCAAGGAGTGGACCCATCCTCCTTTGATAGCATCGATGCAACAAAGAGGTTGGAATACCCCATCGACAAACCCATAGAGAGTCATGATGATCGACACAAGGAAGAGCACAAGGAAAGGGATGCACGCCTAAGGATGGGGAACGTCGATCCAAGAGATGCAACGGTTGATGGGAAGATGATATCATTTGCGTGCATCGAGTCCCTAAAAGGGATCAATGGTTCATTTGAGTGTGACAATTCATGAAGGGGCAAGACATGAAGTAGTTTTGACACAAGAGGGACATTAAGTTTCCTTTGAGAGCAGAAAGATCCAAGAACGCAAACAAAGATGCCCCATTCATGAGAAGGAGATGACTACAATAGTACATTGTTTGCACGATTGGAGACACTACTTGTTGGGAAAGTCGTTTTTCGCGAAGAAATACAATGTTGCAACAAGATACTTCACGACGCAGCCGAAGTTGTCACCCAAGCAAGCAAGGTGGCAAGAATTCCTCACACAGTTTGACATGAACATAGAGTATAGTTTGGGCAAGCTAAACACTACCATGAATGCCTTGAAGATAAAGGCACAACTCATAGTCCTAAAGGAGGAGGACAAGTTGCCTACATCAGGGGGCAGTCAGATTCATGTTTTGGAAGAGTTGCACGAAAATATCAAAGAAGGGTTAGAGCATTATCACACAGCAAAAAACATCATGAAGAAGGTGAAGGATTTAAAAACATGGAAGTTTTGTCTATGTGATGGACTTTTGTACTTTGGGGAACGAATCTATGTTCCTAATTTGTCCAACCTCAAGAGGGAACTCATGAAGGAATGCCAGCACTCGCCCTGGTTTGGCCACCCAAGACAGTAGAGGAAGATGGCATTGTTGGAGTGAGGATACTTTTGGGAACAAATGAAGAAAGATGTGGAAGAGTACATTCACACTTACCTCATATGTCAACAGGATAAGACAAACACTGGAATGAGAGAAGGATTGTTGCAAACTTTAGGGATTTTGGAGAGACCATGGATGAGTGTCTCGATGGACTTCATCATAGAGCTTTTGATGGTGCAGGGGTACAATAGGATTTTGGTCATGGTGGATCAATTCTCCAAGTATGTTGTCTTCATTGTAACGAAGATGCCTTGCAACATAGAAGAAGTTGCAAAGTTTTTTTTCAAACATATAGTGAAGTATCAGGGTCCTCCTTTGAACATTGTGTTAGATAGGAATGCAAGGTTCACAAGTAAGTTTCGGAAAACATTGTTGAAGCTTGTGGGGACAAAGTTGTTGAAGAGTTCATCCTACCATCCGCAAACAGATGGGTATACTGAATGAGTCAACGCACTTCTGGAGGATTACTTGTGGCACTATGTACAAGATCAAATGAATTGGTCAGACTTGTTGAATGCTTCCTAATTCAAATAAAACTTGCAGAAGAGTTCAATGACGGGATACAATCTAGTCTAGTTGACGAACAGACAACAACCCACAACTCCTCATTTGTGACACAGGGCTACTATGGAACAAATCCATCAATTGTGGGTTTTGTGAAGAGTTGGCATAATCGACTGGAGATAGCTCACACACTTGACTAATGCAGCAAACATAATGAAGCACTGAGTAGATCGCAATAGGAACGATGAAGAATTCCAAGTAGGAGATTTGATCTTACTCAAGCTAAGAAGATATAAGTTCCCACCACCTAATGGGATAGATCTATCTCTTGTGCGAAGGTATGCGGGAATGTTCAAAGTTCTTGAGAAGATTGGAAACATCACCTACATATTGGAGTTGTCATTCCACATGCAACATATTACCTTGTCTTCCACGTTAGCCAATTGAATTCATTCCAAGGAGACCTGGATGACCCAAGTCAAGTTGAGTCATCTATAGCACCAACCATGGTTGTAGATAAGCCAGAGTTAGAGGTAGAGAATATTTTTGCGCATTACATTGTAGGATGGGGCAGAGGTCGAGTGTGTGAGCACTTTATCCATTGGAAGGAAAAAACCAACAAAGAGGATAGTTGGGAGAGATATGAGTCCTTGTGGAAATATGAGGACATGATTCGGGATTTTGACAAAGGTCGCTACGGATTGCAAATGGTGCGAAAGTTTTTGGGATGACAACAAGTTTAGTGGGTGAGGATGTAAGGCCTTCTGTAACACCCACTGAGCACGCGTGCTGCTTGGGAATATTCAGTGATGATACAAACGAAGAGAATAAGGGGGATGTGATCAATTGGGAAATAAATTGTGTTATGGGCATCGGCAAGAGAACCTTGCGGCACAATGGTGACGTGCAATCCCAAGGGGGAACACACCCTTCTTCCCTTGCGACGGATGATAAATACTTGGGTTGTGTTTGGGCAAGGATGGGGCAACTTGGTAGCATGCCCAATGAGTGGACCCATCTTCCTTTGATAGCATCGATGCAACAAAGAGGTTGGAATACCGTATCGACACACCCACAGAGAGTCATGACGATCGACATAAGGAAGAGCACAAGGCAAGGGATGCACACCCAAGGATGGGGCACGTCAATCCAAGAGATGCAACGATTGATGGGAAGATGAGATCATTTGGGTGCATCGGGTCCCTAAAAGGGAGCAATGGTTCATTTGAGTGCGACGATTCGTGAAGGGGCACAACACACCCAAAGGACGCAATATTTTGCATCAATAACCCTTAGAGTCCATATAACAGAACAAGATGCACAACCAAAGGCACAAGGAGGTGAACAAGGAAAGAGACATGAATTAGTCTAAGGCTAGGAACACAAGTGGGGTGCACCATAGGCTGAGGTAATGAGGAGAAACGAAGGAATTCTTGGTGTGACAAATCCACAAGTCTAGATAGATCTGTTGTATGGGGCAGAGTCGTGAGCCCACTTATGTAACTAGGATAATATTTCCCTCTTTGTAATGCATTTTTTTTGTTTCGCAATATAATAAATGAAGAAGGATATTAGGCACCATTGGTGTCGCCCACACTATATATGTGTCTCTTGCGTTTGCATGTTTTTTGTTGTATGCCAAAATGACTAAGTGTTAAAGAATGTTAACAAATGTCTAAGTATACAATTGAGTTCCATAGAGTAAGAGTGTGACTCCTACATAGCCTAGAATAGAGTATGGGTATGCTCTAGGTGAAGAGGCGTAGTTTGGGTGAAGTATCTTTGGTTGAGCCAAGCTACCAAGTGAGAACCGACGTGGTGTCGCATGCCCACAAGATGCCAAGGCTCGACTTGGGCATGAATCTTGGTGGCGTGACCCAAAGTCCAATAAAAATTGGTTGAACTAGAAACGCTTGGGGAAGAATTGTAGTAGATGAGATTATAATACCTCAAAGCTAGACTAGTAGTGATAAGCATGTAAAAGAGCTTTAATATGATTATTTTTATTTGCGAGAAAAGGTTTCAAAGACACCCAATTTTTCGACAACACTTAAGAATAAAGTCCTATGAGTTTAATTCTTATGTAGAGGTTAGTTCAATGACCCATGAGTATTGAAGTAAAAGTTATGTGCAAGACCCACCAATGCAATTGAATGCGTGGAGAGATGCCAAAGGGAAATTATCCCATGTACTCGAGAATCTCAAGGAGG
>ML781207.1:245463-260449 GCA_009831015.1 Picea engelmannii | reverse complement strand
GCACTATCTTTCCAAGTCTGGATTTGGATCTGCCCTTCCTAGAATTTCCGCGGTTCCCTGAGCCCTTTCCTCTATCCTTTTGTCTTCCCTTGTTCTCCATGTTCAATGCATTACCTGATGTCTCACCTATGCTTTTCCATCACATTTCCTCACTAAGGATAACACCAACAACATCATCAAATTTTAAAGTATTTGAACCAGAGACAGAGTTACTTACAACCATGACCAAGTTGTTCCAGCTTTCTGGCAATGAGCACACGATTAGAAGAGCCCTGACCTCATCATCAAAGTCCACTTTTACAGAACTTAGTTGATTAGTAACTGTATTAAATTCATTTAAATGATTTGCAACAGACCCACCTTCTGACATCTTCATATTAAATAATCTCTTCATTAGAAATACCTTATTGGACGCCAAGGGTTTTTCATACAATTTGGCCAATGCATCCATCAAACCCTTTGTTGTCTTTTCTTTGGAAATATTGAAAGCCACCGACGTTGCCAGGCTCAGCCGTATCGTTCCTAGATCCTTTCTGTCAAGAATCTCTCATTCTTTGGCCATCGGCTTCTTTGCTACTCCACCCAATGGTAGGAATAGATCCTTCTTATATAAATAATCTTCCATCTGCATCTTCCGTAACTAGTAGTTTTGGTCATTAAATTTCTCGACCCTAAAATTTCCATCTTCTGACATTGCTCCCACTCAAACCAGGAACCCTCTTTTCTTGCGAGTTACCTTTCGTTCTGATACCAATTTTTAGAAAAACAGGACCGTGGAGCAATAAAATAAAACAAATGCGGAAACAAAACATAGAAGATACACAATGCAAAAGAGACACAGATTTACGTGGTTCACCTAGTGTGGGCTACGCCCACCAGAGAAATTGCCAGGTCCTTCCTTTATTATTATCCAACAAATTAAGGGATACAACCTACAACAAAACCTGTTGTAACTTCCTCTTCTTTATCTCACAGTCTCCTCTCTCAGAATACAATATTCGCCATCAACCATAGCCACAATACATTTCCCTCGTAAAAGAGGGTTGCCTTCTGGGGAAAAAAAACCCTAACTTAATCTCTACCGTTAGATCTGTGACCTTATAATGAACGGTCCAGATTTACAATGAAATTGCAATATACATTTACAAGGAAATTTTTCTTTTGGGGGCCCGCTTGCCCCCAGACCCTCTAGCGGGGGGATAGCCCCCCCGTACCCCACAGAGGGGGTACCCCCCCTCTGCACTTCCCCACATGGAAGAGTGTACATAATTTTGGGGTGTAAATACTTCATCGGGTATAAACACGGTTGAAAGTAAAAGACCTCTGAATCAGGAAGATAATCAGGCTCCATAACCAACAATATGTATATGAGAAGATATAGAGACCACCAAGCACATGTCCCCACTAGAGGTAGCCAAAATGATGAACACAGGGGACACTTTATTTCTTGCGGATACTATCTAGGGTGAAACTATCTTTTGGTCTTGGAGTAAGACATAAAACTACTTCTGATTGGCTAAGAGCTCATCTTCCTTAGATGAAAGGAAACAAGCTAGCAACCCAAAACCCAGGGGCCTCTAGTAGGACTGGAAGCCTACACCCGTATGAACAACTAATAGGTCATTTTAGGTGGCGTGGTTTTCCTTGAATATTGTTGATGAGTTAGCCCACATTCGTAGATAACAACCAATTATGACTAGCCTAATTTCCAATTGACAATTGAGTTATTATAGGTTTTACATTATAGAGGTACTAGAGAAGTATGACATGTATAACTTTAAGGTGGTGGTATTGGAAATGATAAGAGAATACAAACCATCTTTCAAACTACCTAACTTACGGAACACTACGTATGCATGGTTGTTTCACAAAATGCACTTCTTTAAGGTAGGTATTTTTTCATAGATGATGATAAATTGTTTAGTAATTTAAATCCTTCACTGTGAGTTGGATGCATAAACTGTGATTCACAAACGAATCGTTTCTAGCACTTTTGACAAATTAAAAAGTCAAAAAATTGTAGAATTACAATTGAGAAATCCATTTTGGTTGATTGGTCCTTAGCTTCTTTTGGCATTCCTCAATGAAAATGGTTTCACAAACAAAAAATTATGGCCGAGAATAGAGCTCAAATCCAATTTTACTAGATATCTCCACTCCAAGCCCCAAAAAAGCATTCAATTGTTTGTGTCTTGAATATTTTAAACAAAATCGTGTGGATAGATTGTTAGCAATTAGAAATCATATAAGAATTACTCAAGAGGTTTTCTACTTCAATGGCCATCTCCATTGGTAGGTTTTTCCTCATCCTCCTATGGGTGAATTTCATATGTAATATTGATGGAACTCTAATCTTGAGAGCTTCTCATTAGGATTCGATGAGTCATGATTGGTGCAAATTGTTGAGGTGATGACCCTCTCGTGCACTTTGAAGTATAGATCTCATCTGAGTCGATTTTTTTCCAAATTCTAATTGAATTGGATTGGTAACCCATGAAAATGTCTTGATACATAGCAACAACTTTCCATTTCCTCCATTTCCAATAGTCCTTGTAAGATTCTCTTTATATATATCATCACGGAATTGTTCTTTAAATCTCCATTATAAACAATAATTTGGGTTGATATGTTTCATCGTATTTCTAGAGTCTCTCAAACACCAACACGTGTCACTTAATGTTTGTTTTATGTTTTGTCCTAGAAACCACCATGTGTCCTCTACTCATTGGTCTATGTTCCATCATGCAACGTATTGTACCTTTCCATCTTGCTCGACACCCCCTACATCCCCTATTCACTTCACATTTCCTTCGTTCTCTAAACATTATCCTTTGATTTCACTCCATCATTGTCTCTTCACTCTCTTAATTTTTGTTGAAGGCCTTTTGGGAACCCATTGAATGTGCACACTCCTTGGGTAGATTAAGTGACATAATGGACTAAGAGCACAAGGAGGAAATAATCGGTTGGGTAAACGAAGACATTTGGGTGTGGAAAGAACCACCTTGGGGAAATATGGTGACATGAGATCCCAGGGGGCACACACCCTTCTTCCCTTACGATGGAAATTGGAGTCTTAGGTTGTGTTTGGGAAAGGGCGAGGCAACTTGAGAGCACTCCCAAATAGTGGACCTATTTTCCCTTGGCAGCATGGGCGTGCTAGAGAGGTTGAACAAACCCATTGGCACAACCATAGAGAGTCATGGTGACCGACACAAGGAAGAGAACACGACAAGGGTCACACACCCAAGGGTGGGACGTGTCAATCCAAGAGACATATCGGTTGGTGGGAAAACATGCTCGTTTGGGTGCATCAAGTCCACAGTGGGGCAAAACGGTCGGTTGAGTGTGAAAATTCATGAAGGGGTGCGACACACTAAAAATGTATATTATAGAGATGAATAATCCCTAGCATCGCTGCCATCAAGAAAAGTTTTTCTCAACACTCATATGTCGTGATTGGAATTTGACAAAAAAATTGAAGGAGATAACTTAATCCATTAAACCATGTTATCTACCCCAAAAAACCATAAATATAACATTCAAATCTTAAAAGAAAATAAACTCCTTTAATTATCCACACTTCACAAACTTTGTTATCCTTAGGGTTTTCATATTACCGTCGTTTTAAAAAGGATAGAAAATTACCATCTTATTTGGATGCACTTTTTCCATCCTTATTCCTGTAAATATTTTGGACCTCTCCAATGTAAATTTCATGTAAAATTATTCGATTATAGGATCCACGGGATGCAGAGACATACACAATCCCATTTTTTCCATCATTATCTAGTTTGAACATTTATAACATCTAACGACTCCTGAGCCTAGTGAAAATCAATTCATCAAAATAAAATATTGTATGAAATCTATGGATGGAAAAACATGGGTTCAATGTTGTGCACTTGGTTTGACATGGGAAAATGGAAACACGTTTATATAGTCTGATCATTTATAACATGCAACCACAAATTTGAAACTCTAGGCTTACTTAAAATTAATTTATTTGAAATATTTCGTCTGATTGCATATATGTTGTTAACAATAAGCCTGATTGTTATAAACATTTGAAATAGCCTTAAACATAGTAACATGAATTTGGTCCAAACATTTTGTGCAATTGTAATTGACRAAATTTTCCACTGTATCTTGATGCTCTTTTTCCATAGTTATACATGTACACTCGTTGGACCTCTCCAACGTAAAGTTCAATTAAAGTTTGGTTGTCGGATCTGCAAGATGAAGACATACCCAATCGTCGGCAAGTTAACATCGTATGCAAGAAACCCTTACAATCAAAACAAAGCATGCAAGTTAATATCATCACAATCGTCTGCAAGTTAATATCATCACAAAACAAAATCCAAAAATGAATAATACCTAGCCTAGCTACCACAAAGGAAACTTTATCGTAACCTTCAGTTGTTGTGATTGGCATATTGTAAAGAAGCGGGAAGTAGATCAAAGAAAGAAACATTTCTCCTATGAATATATAAAWWWTTTTGCATTCAAAATGGACCCGAAATAGATATGTTCAAATAAACAACATTACATATGGAAGAATGCTCTAGTTTTCTGCAAAAACATTTAGACATTAAATGGGCATTTATGGAAGCGACCATCTTTTGTAAATGTGCATATAAAAAATCTGTCATTTGTAAATGTGAATTTATGGAAGTCGGCTTCCATATATCCACATGTACCAAATCCAACTTCCATAAATGTGCATTTGCGGAAGCCTCCTTCTATAAATGTGCATATACAGAACCAGTCATTTGTATATGGAAGGGAGGGAGGGAAATGGGGTAGAGGGAGARGGAATTTGACATCCATAAATACATATTTACGGAYGACATATTCCATATATGCACATTTACAGAAGACGAATTCCATATATGTGCGCTTATGTCGCTCCCGTATATGTGCATTTACAGACAACAACTTATGTATACACACATTTACGAAAGTTGATTTTTGTATATGCGAGCTTCCGTAAATGCACATTTATGGAAGTTGGATTCTGTATATGTGCATATATGGAAACACACATACAGAAGTCAACTTCCATAAATATGTATTTATGAATGACAGGTTTGGTGTATGCACATTTATGAAAGTTGACCACTTTTATATATGCACATTTGCAGATGACAACTTTTGTAAATGCGCATATACAAAATATGTCATTCGTAAATGCACATTTATGGAATTTAGTTTCCGTATATGTGCACTTATGTATATACACATATACTGAATCCAACTTCCATAAATGCGCATTTACGGAAGCACGGATATATGGAAGTTGTCTTCCGTAAATGTTCATATAGAGAATTTGTCATCTATATATGGAAGGGAGGGAGGGAAACAGGGGTAGAAGGGGGGCAAAGTCGGCTTCCATAAATGTGCATTTATAGAAAAAATATTCTTTATATGCGCATTTACGGAAGGAGGGTTCTGTATATGCATGCTTATGTATATGCGCATTTATGGAAGTTGGATTCGGTATATGCGCATATACATAAGCGTGCATATGTGGAATACAACTTCTATAAGTGTACATTTACTAATAATTTTTTTTGTATATGCACATTTACAGAAGCCAATCGCTTCTATATATGTGCATTTATGAACGACAACTTATGTATATGCACATTTACGAAATCCAACTTCTGTATATGCGCACTTCCGTAAATCCACATTTATGGAAGTTGGATTTTGTATATGCTCATATACAAAAGCACACATATACAAAATTTGACTTCCATGAATATCCATTTATGAACGATAGGTTCTGTATATGTGCATTTATGGAAGCTAACCACTTCCCTATATGTGCATTTGTGGACGAGAGCTTCCATAAATGCACATATATGAATTTTTTCATCCATAAATGCACATTTATGGAAATTGACTTCTGTATCCAACTTCCATAAATGCACATTACGAAAGAGCACATATAAGGAAAGTGACTTCAGTGAATGCGCATATATGAAATATGTCATTCATAAATGCACATTTATGGAATTTAGTTTCTGTATATACATGCTTCCATATATGCACATATACTGAATCCAACCTCCTTAAATGCACATTTACAAAAGCACGTATATACGGAAGCCTGCTTCCGTAAATGCGCATATCAAGAATCTATCGTCCTTATACATAAGGGAGGGAGGGAAAGGGGGAAGAGGGGGAGGGATGTCAACATCCATAAATGTGCATTTACAGAAGACATATTCCATATATGCACATTTACTGAAGGTGGATTCCATATATGTGGGCTTCCATAAATGCACATATAGGGAAGCATTGAGCTTCCGTAAATGTGCATATACAAAATTTGTCATTCGTAAATGTGCATTTATGGAAGTTATCTTATTTATATGCATGCCTTGGTATATGCACATATACTGAATCCAACTTCCATAAATGTGAATTTACGGAAGCATGCATATACAAAAGTCACCTTTCGTAAATGCGCATATGCCAAATCTGTCGTCTGTATATGGAAGGGAGGGAAAGGGGGCAAGAGGAGGAGGGAAGTTAACTTCCATAAATGCATGTTTATTGATAAAAAATTATGTACATGGGCATTCATGGAAGGTGGATTCCATATATGCGTGCTTCTGCATATGCAACTTCCATAAATGTGCATATACGAAAGTGGTCAACTTCTGAAATGCACATATACATAACCTATCATTCGTAAATTTGTATTTATGGAAGTCAACTTATATATATGTGTGCTTCTATATATGCACATAAAAAAAATCCAACTTGCATAAATGAACAGTTATGAAAGCGCACATATATGGAATCCAACTTCTTCAAATGAACATATATGGAAGATGTCGTCCGTAAATGCACATATACAGAAGCGTCCATCTTTCTGTAAATGAAGATATACAAACTCTGTCATTTGTAAATGCGAATTTATGGAAGTTTACTTTTTTATATCCTCATATACTTAATCCAGCTTCCATAAATGTGCATTTACGGAAGCGTGCATATATAGAAGAAACCTTTTATAAATGTGCATATACGGAATCTGTCGTCCATAAATGCACATTTATGGAATTATTCTTTCCTATATGTTCACTTATGTATATGCACATATATGGAATCCAAATTCCATAAATGTGCATTTATAGAAGCCTGCATATACGAAATATGGCTTCCGTAAATGCATATATACGAAAGTGGTCAGCATCGAATTTCATATATGCACATATACGGAAGTCAACCACTTCCTTATATGCACATATACATAAGCCAACCACTTGCATATATGTGCATATATGAATGTGATCAGCTTCCATATATGCGCATATACGAAAGACGACCATTTTTGTATATGCACATATATGGAAGTGGTCAGCTTCTGTATATGCACATATACGAAAGTGGTCTCACTTCTCTATATGCACATATACAGAAGTGGACCACTTCCATATATGCACATATACATAAGCTCACCATATATGCACATATACATAAGCTAACCATATATGCGCATATACATAAGTCGACTACTTCCGTATATGCGCATATACGAAAGTGGTCAGCATCCATATATGCACATATACGGAAGCCGATCATTTTCGTATATGCACATATATGAAATCACATATATGAAATCATTTTGTGAATGCACATATATGCTTCTGTATATGCATATATGGAAGCTGACCAGTTCTGTATATGCGCATATACAAAAGATGACCACTTATGTATATGCGCATATATAGAAGCTGACCACTTCTATATATCCGCATATATGGAAGCTGACCACTTCCGTATATGAACATATACAAAAATGGTCAGCTTTTGTGAGGGATTTTGAAGAATCGAATGGTCGTGAGGGATCCTGAAGGATCCTTAGATCCACGGTCCACATTAACTTCAGGACTTCAGGGTTTTTGTGTTACCAAACCTCTGTCCTCCCAAAGTGGTCAACGTTGGGCTGACTATATTGTAGATATAATGGTTAGGATAGTTCCCAGGCATCCTTAGATTTACAACCTAGATTAACTTTGGGACTTCGGGGGTTTTGGTGTTACCAAACCTTTGTCCTCTCAAAGTGGTCAATGTCGGGCTGACTATATCGTAGATCCAATTGATGGGATAGTTCCTGGGCATCCTTAAATCTATGGCCTATATTAACTTCGAGAATTAGGGATTTCGGGGGATTCACCTCCTGTACAACGAATATTCTCAATTCATCAGACCCGCGAAGTCTGAAGGGATCTAAGGGTTAACACCCATGTTCCTTCTCCAGATCCGACGATAGTGAAGAACTTCAACTTATCCCAAACTAATCTCATCCATTCGTCTTCCAAACGAAAGGATCTCTCCATTTGGGGCTGAAACTCATTATCCTACCTGAGATTTGTCATATCCTTAAGTACTTAGGTATTTTTAACTAATTCTCCTAAACTTAACACTTAGAGAAATCCTCTACGCACCCCTTGCACGCATCGCCTTACAGAGACTCTATGCATACATGCACTACCTCTCATGAGTGTAACCGACTCCTTCCTTCAGAATGAATGGGAGTGTCGGCATGCACATGTGAGGTTATGCCCAAAGTCAACAAATTCACAGTTCATTTATTTTAACTTGAGCCACCACAAGGATCAGGCATTTACATGTACAGACTAGAGAATTCCTTATTTTCCTAAATACACAATTAGGCAGAATTGAAGGGATACAGTATAACCATTAAGAAAACATGCCCATTCCTACAACATTCATAGGATATCCAACTTTAATTCACAGTTACCACCTAAATACACAGGATATGAGAATACTTATTTATTACAGGTTGAAGCCAATTAATTGACTATGGGTGTTCATCCTTCCACCCAACCATAGGCTCAGAGGAATTCATTCTTAGCGCTCTAGCCACCCCTGTGCCAAGCCATGATATCTCCAGGGAATTTATGCCAATTCTCAACGATCCTTTCTCCCTCAGATCTTCTGTGAGGTTTATTATGTGCTTCCTCAGCATCAAGATCATGACATTTTGCTTAGGTCTCGTTTTTGGAAAAATATTTGATATTTCTCTCTCTGTCCTGGCCTCTAGGAGGTTTATTAGATGCTTCTCCAGCATCAAGATTGTTTCCTTCGGCTCGTTTTCCACTGGAGTGTGCCTCTCATTCTCCACTCTTCTCTTTATATTATCTTGTGTTCCTTGCACGCACATCCCTCCTATCCTGTTTCCTCCTGTCATAAGGAAATTCAGGTCTGTATGGGTCTTCCAGACCCCATGGTACTTCAGGCTGACCTTCTGTAGCTAGACCATGCTTCCAGTCATGGGGGTTGTTGAGGGTTCAACAACTAGTCCTTTTCTTATTAATTGTTCTCTTATCGTTTTCACATTCTTTCCTCTAGTGATATCATGTCTAGTACTTTCAAGGCTTCACCCCCACAGTTAGTTATTGGAAATTAAACAATAATACATTTACACTGCTCCCATGCCACAACATGGTAGTCCCAATTAATGATTAATTACAATTTGGGGGAAATAGGGGTGTTACACTATTGGAAATGGAGGAAATGGAAAGTTGTTGCTATGTATAAAGATATTTTACCAATCCAATTCAATTAGAGGTTGGAAACAATCAACTTAGATGAGATCCATATTTCGAAGTGCACAAGACGGTCATCACCTCAACAATTTTCATTAGTGATGACTCATTGACTCCTAATGACAAGCTCTCAAGACTAGAGTTCCATCAATAGTGCATATGAAATTCACCCATAGGAGGATCAGGAAAAACCTACCAATCACAATGACCATTTAAGCAACAAACCTCTCGAGTACTTCCTGTATGATTTCTAATTGTTAACAATATATCTACACGATTTCATTTAGAATATTCAAGACACGAACAATTGAATGATTTTTGGGGGCTTGGAGTAGATCTATCTAGTAAAGTTGGATTTGAGTCCTATTCTAGGCCATAATGTTTTTTTTCCTGAGACCATTTTCATTGAGGAATGCCAAAAGAAGCAAAGGACCAATCAACCAAAATGGATTTCTCAATTGTAATCCTACAATTGTTTGACTTTTTAATTTGTCAAAAGTGATAGAGACGATTGGTTTGTGAATCACAGTTGACACATCCAAATTGCACTGAAGGATTTAAGTTACTAAACAAATTATCATCATCTATGAAAAAATATCTACCTTAAAGAAGTGCTTTTTGTGAAACAACCATGCATATGTAGTGTTCCATAAGTTAGGTACTTCGAAAGATGCTTTGTATTCTCTTATCATTTCCAATACCACCACCCTAAAGTTATACATTCCATACTACTCTAGTACCTCTATAATGCAAAACCTATAATAACACATTTGTCAATTGGAAATTAGGCCAGTCATCATTGGTTGTTATCTACGAATGTGGGCTGACTTACCAACAATATTCAAGGAAAACTACGCCACTTGAAATGACCTATTGGTGGTTCATAAGGAGGTAGGCTTCAACTCCTTCTATAGGCCTTTGGGTTTTGGGTTGTTAGCTTGTTTCCTTTCATCTAAGGAAGATGATCTCTTAGCCAATTAGAAGTAGTTTTATGTCTTACTCCAAGACCAAAAGATAGTTTCACCCTAGATAGCATCTTGAAGAAAGAAAGTGTCCCTTGTGGTCATCATTATGGCTACCTCTAGTGGGGTCATGTGCTCGGGGGTCTCTATATCTTATCATATACATATAATGTAATAATTTTCCAATGTTGACTCCCATTTAACCTTATATAATGTTTGAACCTAATTTAAACACTATAGAGATGATGGGATGAACCTAATTTAAATGTTATATTTTTAATAACCTTTATAATCATCATTAACAAATGTTCTTGAGGAATTTTAAAACTTACTTCCTACCATATCTAAAATGGACTTCGACAACAAAGTATGTTTATCTTCCTTTATTTGTAGAGACGGTGGGATGAACCTTATTTAATTGTTATAATTTTAATAGCCTTTATAATCCTCATTGATGAATGTTTTTATGAAATTTAAAACTTACTTCCTACCGTATCTACCAATCAATATATGTTGAAACTTATTTTCTACGTTACCTAAAAATCACCCATGAAACTTATTTTCTACGTTACCTAAAAATCAACCATGCCTTGCAAGGGTGTGTGGTAAGCATTTGCACAAGGCTTTAATGAGTGTGGCTTATGAGAGTTATGAGAGAAGATGACCTCTCTACTCTACTTTTAAGACAATCATTTTGACAGAAAAATAAAAATAGAATAAAAGGTTCAAAGATATTTTCCAATAGATTTATGAGGCCAACTGAAAAGCTAAATGTGAAGAAACTAGAATTTGGATGACTTGTGTTTAATATGTTTGAAGTAATATTATGACAACATGTCAAAATCTATTTTATGATGAGAGATCATTTTACATTTCCTTTGTAATTGGCAGCTACATAATCTAGGGTAAGGTTTGTGAAAGTTTCAATTGTTAATTGACAATGTCAAATAAGTGTTGGAGCTATCACTCAAAAGGTAGAAATAGTAGTTTCTTTCTAGTTGTACAGTTGATATCATTGTATGGAAATTCTATTGCTCGTAAAACACCAAACATTTGTCGCATAGTATTCATCTATGAAAATGGAGTCTACGTTTAGAGCTTACAACCAGTGAATCGTGTTCCTTATTTCTATTTTCTACGTACCAAAGGAAACTTTTTGTAAGACCAACAAAATAGGGTGAGGAGGAGGTGACAAAGGACAAGACAAAAGGAAAACTTATATATGCACAAAGTATACGACATATATAATTTTTCAATTCACCCAAAGCACAAGACAAATGGAATTTTTCAATTCACCCAAAACACATGACAAATGGAATTTTTCTATATGCTCTCAACAAAGGACAAAAGATTCTAGAAAGACCATGCCCCTTAAAAACTCCCTTCAATGTAATTACAACATCCCCTCTTCTAAGCACAATAGATTCATGACAATAAAGGTATTGTTAAAAATATCTTAGAATACAAAATTGGTTTTCTAGGTAATAGGATAGTTGATCAATGTGAGGCTTTTTTATCCTCCCAACTACCCACTTGCTAGTAGAAAGTGTCACTACTTTCCCAATTCATATAATGTCTCTAGGTAATAGCATAGTTGATTACTCTGAGGTTTTCTTATCCTCCCAACTACTCACTTTCTAGTAGAAAGCATCACTACTTTCCAATTTCATATAATGTTAATATGACATATCACTTGCTAGTAGAAAGCATCATTACTTTCCAAATTCATATAATGACATATCACTTGCTAGTAGAAAGCATCATTACTTTCCAAATTCATATAATGTCTCTAGGTAATAGGATAGTTGATCAATGTGAGGTTTTCTTATCCTCCCAACTACCCACTTACTAGTAGAAAGCATCACTATTTTGAAATTCATATAATGTTAGTAGGACATATCACAATATCATGTAAAACTTTAATGAACTACTTAATAGTCATAAACTCATGAGTAAAACAATGATTTGTTCTCAACAATTCTTGCCACTATAACATAATGATAAAACCTTCATTTATTTTATGCTTTCAAAATAAAAGAAGTTAAGGTTTTTAATACTTTAGAAATAAAATCAATGGAAGGAAATTTATTATTTTAATAAATATGTAAACTTAGAAAATAATTTTTTATTTTATAATATGTGAATTTAGAAATAATTTTTTATTTTATAAATTTTGTCTTTAATTAAAAAATATTTTTTTAATATCTTAAACATAAATTTAATATAATAAAAATAATTTATATTAAATAACTTTACATTTTTACCTTTATTTATTATAATATTTTAATCTTTTCAATTTTCTTACTTAGCCTAATCCCTTGATAACATAATCTTCATTAAAAAACCCCTCATAACCAAAACCCACACTTAAGAGATAAAAAGCCCCCATAACCCACACTTAAGAGATAAAAAGCCCCCATAACCCACACTTAAGAGATAAAAAGCCCCTATACCAAAATCAAACACTTTTGAGGAAAAAAACACCTATACCAAAATCAAACACTTTTGAGGAAAAATAACAAAGCCTCCTCTCCAACAACATTCATTGCGAATGCTTAAGTCGCCTTCACTTCGGCTCAAGTCGCCTTAGCCTGCTTTGAGCAATAGGTTTGAAGTTATAGGTACTGCACGCGGTATGGGCCCCAGCATAGGTATATGGATATTGGCGATCTGTTATCATCTTCATTTTTAAACAGATGACACCGTATATGAAAGGTGCAAAACCTCCTCTCAACTCATTTTATCACAATAGTATCCTTTAGTAGTATGTAGAAAAATATATATTTTTAAAACCGTGTAAGCATACAAAGATTAAAACTAAGTCAACCATTAATAATAAATTACTTCTGTAAACTTAAAATTTATACCTATTTTTTTTTTCATCTTCACTTTTTGAAAACCCACCGGTTTTCAGGAAACTGGGAAACCTCCCACTTCACTCATCTAAGATATTCAATTTCGTCATGAGGTGGTTTACATTAAAACTCTAGATTTTCTTTAACAACGAATGCAGGTTTTAGGAGGCTATCAAACTCATCCTATTTTTCCTATGGAAAATTATAACTTTGTTGAAATGTTTGCAATATTGCTTTCTGAAATTTGAGAAGATAGCTCTTTATGGCATTGTTCATTTGATTTTGTTCGGTGATAGTGGAACAAGGATCGTATGTCATGGTCATTCCACTTTTGAGGCCTCTTCATTTTTGCGGGCTCTTTGACGTTTGGACATGGTTTGGGGTATTTCTTGGCGGTTTTCTGCATCTTGTGGATTTGAGCATCAATGTGCCTTAAATATTTTATCATCTCGTTCCATCTACCCAATTGTTCCTCCTTCCCATGGAATTTTAAATCCAACAACTCATCTCTAACATATATTATTCACGAGCGTCCTCCATTGTGATAAATTGTGAAGTAGAGAGAAATGCAGAGAGAAGAGAATAGAACAGTATATTGAAATGTATGAAGAAGTACAGAAGTTAGAACTTAGTTACAATGTAAGATGGTTGAACTATATATGCTCAAGCAAGACAAAAATAGAAAGTACAACTATCCAGTATAGCTGGCAGTGTACGGTCAGACTGTTGAGAGTACAATATATTTAACACTCCCTCTTAGACTCAACAGTTACAATCAGCAGCACTGACTATGCCTAAGTGTTGTCTCTAAAAATAAAAAACTGACTTTCCTAGTGGCTTTGTGAAGATATCAGCAAGCTGATCTCGAGAACAACAAAATTGTAGTGCAATGTCACCATTATTGACTAACTCGCGTATGAAATGAAACCGAGTGTCAATGTGTTTACTTTTCTTGTGGAACACATGGTTCTTGGATAATGCAATTGCTGATGTGTTGTTATAGAAAATAGGAGTTGGATCTTTTTCTTTGTGTGACATGTCTTTCAATAATCTTCTTAGCCATACAGCTTGACAAGAAGCTGAGGTAGCAACTACATACTCTGCCTCTGCAGAAGATATGGATACAATTGGCTGCTTCTTCGATGCCCATGAAATCAGGTTCGTGCCCAATTGAAAAACATATCCTGATGTGCTTTTCCTGTCATCTAGGCTGCCTGCAAAGTCACTATCTGTGTAACTAGAGAGTTGATTACTATCAGATTTAGTGTACCATAAAGCAAAATTGAGAGTTCCTGCAACATATCTCAGAATTCGTTTTGCCATTCTCCAATGAGAATCTTTTGGTGATTCCACGAATCTGGAAACAAGGCTAGCTGCATACATGATGTCAGGCCTAGTTGCTATAAGATACAACAAATTGCCTACTAAACTTTTGTATAAAGTAGAATCCATTGTGGGACCTTCATCATTCTTGCTTAATTTTGTGCCTAAAGGTATGGGTGTTTCTGCTGGATTGCATCCTTCCATGCGAAATTGTTTGATGATGTCTGCTGCATACTTTTGCTGACAAACAAAAATG
>ML781207.1:173183-209551 GCA_009831015.1 Picea engelmannii | reverse complement strand
TGATCTTGTTCAGTGCCCGATAGTCAATGCAGAGTCTCCAAGTCCCATCCTTCTTCTGCACCAATACGATCGGGCTCCCATAGGGCGATGAACTCGGTCGGATGTGACCTTTCTGCAACAGCTCTTGAATCTGCCTCTTGATTTCATCATTCTCCAGGATAGAGCACCGATAGATGGGTCCATTGGGCAGCGGTGCACCTGGGGTCAGATCGATGGGGTGCTTGACCTGGCAGTGTAGAGGCACCCCTACAGGGGAGGTGAAGATGTCCTCGTACTCCTCCACAATCTTATCCATTTGTTGTTTTCGTGCAGTGGGGCCTTGTCTGGAGGTCATGGACACAATCTTCCACTTTCCCTGAGGGCGGATCATCAGGAAAACAAATATCCTGATTTTGGAAATGAGCTTACTGCATTGTTTTGTAGTAACCAAAGAGATGGTGGTAGGCGGCGCTATCTTCGGTATCCTGTACAGCTTATTACCCAAAGTGATAATAATAGCACGAGGCCTGGACTCATACATAGCATGTTGCTTCCACAAGTATGGTTGGCCTAATAATACATCAGAAATATCAAGAGGAGCAATGTCACATAATACCTCATCCGTGAAGGGCTTGATGCTATAGGGAAGGTGACATTGTCGACTGACGCGGAGGTCCCATCCTTGGTGCAACCACCCGATGGTGTATGGTTGTGGGTGTGCTATGGTCGGAAAGCCCAACCGCTTCACGACCTCTACCGAGATGAGGTTCTTCTGGCTCCTGCTATTGACAATGAACTGCAACGGGGAACCCTTTACCCACATCTTGGAATGGAAGAGATGCTCTGCCTCCTCTAGATCTTATGGTTCCTCCTTCTAGATCTTCATGGTGGCAACGATGGCGTTGGGCTCCACATCGATAATATTCTTCCCCCTATCATTCCCCTTATCAGGTTCTGATTCAGAGTCAGAGCATGCATCTGATTCAGAAGCCTTCAACTCGGCTACCAGTGATTGCTTGGCCCGACACTCACTTGTGTTGTGAATGGAGCTCTTATG
Source organism: Picea engelmannii (assembly GCA_009831015.1). NCBI lineage: Eukaryota > Viridiplantae > Streptophyta > Pinopsida > Pinales > Pinaceae > Picea > Picea engelmannii. The sequence continues at coordinate 208,515 of ML781207.1, read as the reverse complement.
GAACTCACACCACTTCCTTGTGTCCTTTTTTGGCTTCGTGGTGTTGTTCTTTGCTTGTGGCTTTGGCGGGTTTTCCTAGGCTACCTCGCCTTGGCTTGGTCCTTTGTTTTGCGGTTTGGGAGTACCTTTCTAGTGCTTCTGATTTGCAGACCCAAAGTCTCGCTTCTTCTGTTTGAACTTCTGCTCAATCTTGGCAGCATATCGGTATGCCACACCAAGTGAGAAGATGTTGAGGAACTCCATTTCCTCTTGAATGTATCTGTGCAGACAACTGTAGTACTTTAACACCAAATGTTTCTCTGAATCTTTGATACCCAACTTTGTGCGTAGGGTATGAAACAAATTCGTCATCTCATGCACATCTTGGTCCCTTTGTTGCCGCAACGTAGTCCGTTGTATGTATTTGTCCTCATAGCTCCCCACGGGATAATATTGTTCCTTGATGGAGTCTCGGAAAGAATTCCAAGTGGGTGCAGCCGAGAACAAAGAGGGGTCTCCCTCACCCTCTTGATCCAAGTAGGTTTCCCACTAGTCCTTGACATGGGGGGCGGCTTTGAGGAGTGAAAAAATAATATTTTCTCGGTCGAAAAAGTCATGAACCGAGAAATATCCTTCTAACAGATTCAACCATCTATCTACAACATCTGCATCTATTTGGTCGTCAAATATGGGAATGTCAAAGTTTAATTTTACCTTAAAAGGAGTGGCACGTCTAGAGTGGCTTCTGGATGTCGATGCACCGCCAGTCAGAATCCGTTGAAGAATATGGGCAAAGTTGTCCATCATCGAGTTCCTTTGTTTCTCGAGGGCCTCCTCGAGCAACATTTTGATAGGATATCCTGCTCCCTCATATTTATTTTCTTCCCCCATGGGTAGTTGTTGGGGTTTGTGAGGCTGATCTTGCAAAGGTTCAACCAGATCGAGCCCCAACTCCTCATACCTCGATCTCGTTGGGGACATGCAAAGAAGGATCGAGAATGAGCAGACCGCTCTGATACCACTGATCTGGATTTATGTAGGAACACAATGAAATATATAAATACACATAAACACAGACATGCAGTGGAAATAAGATTTCATTTCATTAATAACAAATAACTAAAATATGCTTACAAACAGAATGGAAATAAACTAGCTAGGGCGCTAGTAGCTTATCTCTGAGAAGAGATGTGGCTGCTACTTGCATCCGTGAGAAGATGATTACAATGAGGCTATGAAGGCCCTTTTTACAATAACCGAGAATGCCAAAAGTCCTAGACGTCCCAAAAACCTAACCCTGGGAGATGAAGCGCCAAAAGTCATGTGGGCCCCGTTTGGGTAAGTTGGTGCATCAACTTCCTCGGGTCGTAACTTTTTCATACGATCTTCGTTTTAGGCATATGATAGCTCATTGGAAAGATATATATGAGGCCTACAATGCTCGAGACAAAATAGCATCATTAGATGTTATTTTACGAGAGCAACATACGGAAAAAAACATTGTTTAGGGCCTCAAAATGGCCTCGGAAGTTCAGGACCCGAAAAAACTGCTAAAAATAGGAAACTGTGCAAAAAATGGAAAACTGAAAGAAGCAATGGTGGGGGTCCAAGTGGAATAGGCGAGTGGCCACCAATATCTACTCATGCATTATGTTTTGGAGGTTCAAACATTGTTCTATAGGGATATGTTGATTCAAATATGTCAGGTGATAAAGATAGAAGGAGGAGCACCACAGGGTATGTTTTTACTATAGGTGGAACAACAGTAAGTTGGATTTCGAAACTGCAAAAGGTTGTTGCACTTTCAACAACAGAGGGAGAGTATGTTGATGCTACAGAGGCCGGTAAAGAAGTGATTTGGTTACATAGGTGATCTATGATCTTTTAATCGTGACTTATAAAGAATTGCATTAAATGAACATAAATTAAAGTGCACTATTAAAGAAGGGAAAACTAAAAAATGAAAAAACATAAGCATCAGATCTGAACACAAAAAAATGATAACGAAGTTCTTCCCTGGTGGACTACGTCTCTAATTCATGCTCTCAAATGGGTAGGCTCTTTCATTAACTCAACAAAATAATTCTGCATAATACATAAGTATACCTCATTCTAAAATCAAGATGCAGAAATAATGGTCGGACCAGAAAACAAAAAACACTAATGAATTCATGCCATCAAATTACCAAAAAATGATTTTCTCCATGCCTCGATCTGACTCTGGCACTCCCAGGTCCAAGAAGAATTTTGTCTCAATTTTTGTGCCCTCTGCAACATGCAATAATGAATATACCACCTCGAAATTCATGCCCATAGGTCATATGGTCCACGCCTCCATTATTGTAGCTGGGAAGAATGCACCTTTTAGTATTATAAGTGGTTAGAATTTACCAAGTATTACTTGCAACATAGTGGTTATGGGAAGATGTATTAAGGCTTAGGCTTAGGTGGAGGTTCCAAGGTCGATCCCCACAGACTCTGTTTTTGGTGTGTTTGCTATATATATTTGCAATACATATTTCCTCCTCCGCTAACTTTGGCAGTGTCGCTAGAAGGTCCTTCAATTGTTGTCAAACTTGGCATGGTCCTCCAGATTTGGTGGACCCCCCATTTTTTTGTTTTCAAAATTCATTCATGGGTTGTCCTTGGGTCTTTCATGCCTGCCACGTGGAAACCTTTAATTGGGCCACGTGGTAGCCTCTCATTGGGCCATGATTCCCCCTCCTAAGTTAGCACGCCACATCATCATGCCATGTAAGTCATACGAACTGTATAGAATTCCACGTGGCACGATCGGACTGGTCCACGTATCGGTTCGAAAAGTTAATAATCGAGTGACACGTGGTAGCCTCTAGTGTTGCCACATCATCATGTTGATGTCATCATGCCAAATGTCACTTCCCTACTCCTTCCACATGCTTTGTACAAATGATGATGTCATTCGTATGGATGCTGACGTCAATAGTACGAATGATGACTCATCCCCTGCTGACTGGGCTAGGTTGATCAAACTTTGATCGTGAATATATTTCAATCCGTAACTTCGTTTGATGAGCCATTTCATCGTTAGAAATCTTGTGACGCACTCTTCGTGATCATGCCATTTTCACTGAGTTTTGGGAACTTTGAAGTTTTTCCCTTTCTCTGTCTGCTGGAGCCATTCTGAGAATTATGAGCTGCCTTTGTGAGTTCTGAGTTATTTGTAGCCATATATGGATCCTTTTTGGATCATGCCTTCCCACTGAGAGATTTTTGGACCATCAAAATGTTTCATCAATCAATAGGTAAGTGAGTGAAGAGTCCCCTCACTTTGTCCATCTTGATCCACTTTGCCTTGCTTGGATGTGTTCCTTTTAAGCCTACTCAAAGATAATCAACATCACCCCTGCGTGAAGTCCTCGTCCTCCTATCCAGGATGATATATTCCTATAGCTCATCCAAGTACTCAGGTGAAAAATCATCAAATAAAGGTATTGAAACTTTCTCATCTTGATCCATGATCATGGGAGGCTCAAAAAAATTCAAATTCTCAACGTTCACAGCTGAGTAAATCTGCATGTAAAGTGAAATATCTAGATGATAAGAATTGGTGCCACTTTTCTCCAAGATAGTGAAGCTTCCATATCGAATGGGATTGAGTTTCTTTCCTTCACCCTTCAATCTCTCCTTATTGATGTGAATCCATACCCGGTCTCCAACTTGGAACTGATGATCAACCCTATGATTGTCATGTCATGATTTATATTTTTCTTGAATTTTATCCAACTGTTTCCTGACTTCCTAGTGTATTTGTTGGATCCCGTGGATGAACTTGCGAGCTTTGTCCCTTGTTCATTCTTCATTCACATCGACATCTCTCCCATACATCAATTCCAAAGGAACCTTTGGTAGGTACCCAAAACATGTTTCAAAAGGTGAACTCTGAACGGATGAATGTAAATCTCAGTTGTATGCATGTTGTACATAGGTTATCTTTTCATCCCATAACTTGGGACGGATGTTGTAGTAACCCTGAAGTAAAAGTACTACAGTTCAGTTTACCACCTCTATTTGTTCATCGGTCTGTGGATGGAAAGCAATGCTCCTCTTCCATTTGGTGTCCATCACTCTCCACAAGCTAGTCCAAAAGTCCCCAAGGAATCGAGTATATCGATTCAAGAAAATGGATGTGGTTAATCCAAAGTGAACCCAAACATACTAAAGAAGATATTATAAGTCTTCTCAGCAATGATATTCTTTTTACATGGCATCAATATACACATATTTTTGAACCTATCCACTACAACATACAAATAATCATGACCCCTTTTGGTCATTGGTAAACCCCCTACAAAATCCACGGAGACACTGTCCCATGGATGGGATGGAATAGGAAGTGGTGAATATATCCCCAGTTTTCTATTAGTGGGCTTACAAGTAGAACACATCACATGCCCCTTTACATATTTAGTTATAATTGCTTTCATTTGCAGCCAGTAACAAAGCCCCTGCAAATGAGCCGTAGTTTTTCCTACCCCAAAATTTCCAGACACAAGAGAAGTTTGAGATTCTTGTATTACATGGACTCATTCACTTGTAGGAATACATAGATTTCCAAGATGGTAGAGTATTTTTCCCTACAGACAATAGTTCTCTACCTGTGCACCAAGGGTTAACTTCACATATACTTCTTTAAAATATCAATTGATGGCATATTGTTCTACGTAGCTATCATGAGATAAATAAGTATTCTTCAAAATAATAGAAGCAACAATAGGAGGTATAGAAATCATATAATCTACCTTGTTACTTGTACCATTTTTGTACTTGATTACCAAATGAAATTGTTGTAGAAAACCCATCCACCTGTAGTGTCAATATTGTTGCAATTTGGTCTATGCTTGAAGATACTGTAAGGGTTGGTGATCTGTATGTATGATTGTTTCCTTCCCTAACAAGTAGTGCTTCCATTTCTTTATGCTTTGGACTAATGCATACAATTCTTTATCATATGTAGAATAGTTAACAACATCTTGGTTAAAATTTTCAGAGTGGTAACATATAGGATTACGATATTGCATCAATACTGCACCCATGGCATACCCATTGGCATCTGTCTCGATCTCAAAATGATGTTAAATATTCAACAATGATAATATTGGTGTGGTACTGATATTCTCCTTCAAAATATTGAAAGGTTTTTGTTTCTTTCCTTCCCACTGAAAATTGTTCTTCACACTGGTTAAGGCATGCAAAGAAGATTTTATAAAGGAGAAGTTGGAAATGAATCTCCTCCAATACTGGACTGCACCTAAGAAGCTTCGGACTTTGGTTACACTCTTTGGATCAGGCCATTTTAAAATTACATCAATTTTGGAAGGATCAATTTTCAATTGTCATCTTCCTACAATATGACCTAACTACACAAGTGCAGTCTTGCCAAATTCACATTTAGATAATTTTACATACAACTTTTCCCTTTGCAAAGTATCTAATACTTTCTTTACATGCCTCACATGCTCATCCCAAGTCCTACTAAAAAAATGAATGTCCTCTAAATATACAATCACAAAATCATCTAGGAAAGGCCTGAATACATCATTCATCACATGCATGAACGTTGTTGAAGCATTACAAATCCAAAATGGCATAACTAACCACTCAAACAATCCCTGTTTGTTTTTAAAGGAATTTTTCCATGCATCCTGTTTCGCAACCTTGATTTAATGATATCCACTGTGCAAATAAAAATTAGTGAAATAAACAACATTCTTCAATTGATAAAGTAAATCATATATACGAGGAAGAGGGTATCGATTTTTCACCGTCATTTTATTTAAAGCCAGGTAATCGACACACATTCTCTATGTACCATCTTTCTTTGGCACCATCATGATCGGAGAACCACACGGAGATGAGCTAGACCTGATGACTCCTTTATCCAATAAGTCATGTACTTGCTTCTTAATCTCTGTCATCTCCACAACTGACATCTTGTACATTCCCACATTAGGAAGAGGAGAATCCTGCTGACGCTGTATCTCATGTTGGATTTCCCTCTTCGGAGGTAATCCATCTAGTTCCTAAAAAATATCATGATACTTAGAAAGAATATCAATTAATTCCTTCTTATGAGATGGATCATACCCTTGGAAAGCATCGGATGCCTCGACATATTTCTCTCTGACGACCATGAATACATATCTCTTATTAGTGTTTATGAGTCTTTTTATTTATTCCACACTAACAAGTGTTATATTTACCCTCATGTTGTGAGCTCTAACAATATATTCCACGCCCCCTTTAGTAAGGTGGCATTTTTTCTCATGATGAAAGAAGACTGATTTTCTATCATAAAGATAAGGACTTCCCAACACTATGCCACATACATCAAGTGGTACAACATCCAAATCCACTTCATCAATCAACTTTGAAGCAATAGAAAATATGATCCTACATTGTTTGGTGACATTAAGTTTTGCTTTATCACATACCCAACCAAGAGGATAAGGCTTTAGATGTGGTTTCGTTTCAAGACCCATCTTCTTGACAAGTGCTTCAGATATTAATTTTACTTGGGAACCTGGATCAAATAATGTATCTATCTTAGTATGTTTAGATACAAATCTTATATGAAATAACTCATTCCTCTTTTATTCATCAACATGAGATTCACCATTGGAACTAGAACTAGCATGAAACAAATATTTACATTGTACTCCAACCGTTGTGATATTTGCTTCATCTCTTGAATCGAAACCAAGATCATGTTTCATTGTAGCAACGGTCTTTGTCTTCCTCTTTCCATTGAACTATTTCAGCTTCTTTTTTGGATGCAATTTCCAACAATGTTCTTCATTGTGACCGCTCTTCTTGCAATGAGTACAAGATGGTTTTCCTCCTTCTCTTGTCATTGTAGCAGTCTTCTTGTCCTTCCTTTTAAACTTCTTAAAATTCTTTTGTGGTAAATTGGAAGGTTTCTTTGTGGGATCTTCTTGAACATGTTTCCCCTTGTTCTCAAGGTGAGTGTCTTTCACAAAAACTTTGTCAAGACTAGTGGGGTTAAACAATAGAAAAGTATGAAGAATATAACTATGAAGTGCATCAATATACTTCATTAAAGTTTCATAAAAATCCAAATGAATGTTCAAGGAAAGAGATTTCTTCCTAAATTATTCTGTGAAACTTTGTACAGTTTGATCTTTACTTTTGCTTAAAGTTTTTCATTCCATCATTGTTTTATGTAAATACCCTAATGTATAAAATTGCTTCCTTATCATTGATTTAAATTATGACCACGAGGAAAGAAGATTACCACACTTACTTATGTCTTAAAGATTTCTCTCCCACCATATGAGAGTGGTGCCCTCCAACTGAAGAGAAGACAATTGCACTTTAACTTCCTCTTCATCAATATGCTGGACACGACAATACACTTCAAAATGTTCGATCCAATTATCTAGATTTCCAGGATTACCATCTCCATTAAACATAGGTAAAGAAAATTTTACATCAATCTTTAATAATGGTTTCTTAAAAGAGGCTTTATGGCTAGAATAATGAGAATGATGTGAATGATTAGAGGAAGAAGAACTAGAACTCGAAGGTGAAGACGGAGGCTCATGAAGATCTCCTCCATCCCCTTGGTTTACTGAAGCATCATCATTTCCATGTGATTCATTTTTTTCCCCTTTCTTCTTCATCCTCTTCTTGTAATCTCCATACATTCGTTCGGCCATTTCTGACATGCAATAAAAGACCATGTGAATTTATTTCTCCCGTTCATCACGCTTGTCCTCTTATACCATTTTATTCCTTTTGGATGCATGACCAACTTCAAGATTGAAAGTCTTAAGAGTTCCTTCACCCTGCTTATGTTTGGCCCTAGTAAGAATTCACACTCAACAATTCAATTCAAAGACGACTTCTCTGATACCAACATGATCTGCAATCTTTTCATCATGACTTATAAAGAATTGCATTAAATGAGCATAAATTAAAGTGCACCATTAAAGAAGGGAAAAATAAAAAATGAAGAGACATAAGCATCAGATATGAACACAAAAACTTGATAACGAAGTTCATCCCTGGTGGACTACATCTCTAGGTCCTACTCTCAAATGGGTAGGATCTTTCATTAACTCAGCAAAAGAATTTGGAAAAATACATATGTATACCTCATTATGAAATCAAGATACATAAATAATGCTCATATTAGAAAACAGACAACACTAGTGAATTCGTGGAGTTGAATTACCCAAAAATGACTATCTCTGTGCCTCGATCCGACTCTGGCACTCCTAGGCCTAAGAATAATTTTGTCTCTCTTTTCGTGCCCTCTACAATCTTCTATAATGATTGTATCGCCTCAAAATTCATGCCCACAGGTTGTACGATCTGCACCTCCCTTCCCATAGCTGGGAGGAATGCACCTTTTAGTATTAACTGTGAGTGGATGTACCAAGTGGTACCTACGACGTAGTGTTTATGGGAGGATGTATTAAGGCTTGGGCTTAGGTGGAGGTTTTGAGGTCAATCCCCACGAAATCCATTTTTGGTGTGTTTGTTATATATATTTGCAATAAATATTTCCACCCTGCTAAATTTGGTGGTGTTGCTAGAAGGTCTATCAACTATTGCCAAATTTGGCGTGGTCTTCCATATTTGGCGAACCTGCCATTTTTTTTTTTCAAAATTCACTCATGGGTTGTCCTTGGGTGTTTCCTTCCTACCACATGGTAGCCCTTGATTGGGCCACGTGGTGACCTCTCATTGGACCACATTGCCCCCTACCAAGTTAGCATGCCACGATAGTGCACCACATCAACATGCCACATCAGCCATACCGACTGTACGGATTGCCACATGGCATGATCCGACTGGTCCATAGATTGGTCCGAAAAGACAATAATCAGGTGACATGTGGCAGCCTCTGGTGCTGCCACATCATCATGATGTCGTCATGCTAACATCAACATGAAACATGTTACTTTCATGCTCCTTCCATGTGTGTTGTATGGGTGATGAATTCATTTGTACGGATGATGACGTTAGCAGTACAGATGTTGACTCATCCCCTGCTGACTGAGATAGGTTGACCGAACTTTAAACGTGAATATCTTTCAATCCGTAACTCTGTTTGACAATTCATTTGCATCGTTAGAAAGCTTGCAATGTTCTCTTCATGATCATGCCAATTTCATTGAGTTTGTGGAACTTTGAATGTTTTCCCTTTCTCTGTCTGCTAGAGTCATTCTGAGCATTCTGAGTTGCCTCTATGAGTTCTAATTAATTCTTAGACTTCTCTGGATCCTTTCTGGATCAAGAGGTTTATGGAGGAATTGGGAAAGAATTAAGAGAATAGCAGGTTGTACTATGACAATGAGAGTGCCATTCATCTTGCAAAGAACTCAACCTTCCATTTAAAGACTAAGCATATATAGCTCATATACCATTTCATATGATCCATCTTGGAAGATGGACATTTGAAGTTGGAAACGATACACACTAGCCATAATCCTATAGACATGTTAACAAAGGGAGCAACCAAGGAGAAAATGAGTTCTTGCTCAGTTTCAGTTGGTCTTCAAGCATGAAGGTGAAGATGAGAAATTTTCCAGGTCCAAGGTGGAGTATAGTCCAACAAGTACAAATGTAGTGGAGTTGTTGTGACTAGTCTCCAAGTGGGAGATTGTTGGTTGTGAAGTATGATTATATTCATGTTTCATAGGTGTTTTTTTTCAACTGTGTTTATACCCCATGAAGACTGTACACCCCTTCATGCGGGGGGGGGGGAGTAGTAGGGGGGATTTCCCCCCTTGCGAGGTCCGCGGGGATCATCCTCCTAGCTAGGGGGTTTGGGGGCGAAGCCCCAAAAGAAAAAATTCCCTTGTAAATGTATATTGTAATTTCATAGTAAATATGGACCGTTCATTATAAGGTCACAGATCTGATAGTAGAAGTTATGTTAGGTTTTTTTTCCCTAGAATGAAACCCTCTTTTATGAGGGAAATGTATTGTGGCTATGCATCATTCTGAATATTGTGTTATGAGTGAGGATAATGTGAGAGAAAGAAGAGGAAGTTACAATGGGTGTGTTGTAGGTTGTATCCCTTCATTTGTTGGATAATAAAAAGGAAGGACCTAGAAATTTCTCTAGTGGACGTAGCCAACACTAGGTGAACCACACATATTTGTGTCTCTATTGTATTGTGTATCTTATGTGTTTTATTTCTACATTTGTTTTTATTTTATTTCTCTATTATCCTGTTTTTATAACAAATCTTGATATTGACTATGATGATACCTTTCCCAAGTTGCTCGGTATACTACCATAAGTAGTGTTCATTCCTTAGTTGGCAATATTAATTGGAATCTTCACTAGATGGATGTGAATATGTTTTTCTTAAATGGTATGTTGTAGGAAGAGGTATACATACAACAACAACAGGGATTTGAGATTATTGTTAAATAATATCTTGTGGGAAGATTGAAGAAGGCCTTGTATGTCTTAAACAAGCTCCTCATGCATGGTACACTCATATTTATGAGTGGTTTCAAGAAAAAGGAGTAAAGAAATTATTTGTTGATGTTAATATATATTATTTTGCATACTGGTGATAGCATTGTTATTGTTGTTTTGTATGTAGATCCTCTTATTCTAACTAGAAATGATGATGGTTTAATTATTTTTTTGAAAAATGAATTATGTAAGGAATTTGAGATGACGGATTTGGGTCCCCTTCATTATTTCCTTGGTTTAGAAGTATGGAAAGATAAGAATAAACTTGTTTTAACTCAAGATAAATATGCTATATAGGTCTTAAAATTATTTAGAATGGACAATTGTAAACCCATCTCCACACCCATGGATCCTTGTACCAAACTACAAGTTGATTATCCAAGTGAAGAAGTGGATGGTACGTTGTGTCGTCAATTGGCTGGTAGTCTCATTTACTTGTGTAATACTCATCCTGATTTATCATATACTATGAATGTACTAAGTTAGTTTATGATGAATCTAACGAAGGTCCATTGGCGGGTAGGTAAAAGTTTCCTTTTCTATTTGAGGGGGACCATTTCTTATGGTCTTGAGTATGAAATAAACAAGGATGTTTGTCTCCATGGGTATACTAATGCAGATTGGGTTGGAGATGTGAATTCTAGAAAGTCCAATATAGGTTATTGTTTCTCCTTGGGTTTTGGAATGGTTTCTTGGAGTAGTAAGAAATAGGCTTGTGTTACTTTGTCATCTACAAAGGTTGAGTATATTGATGTGTCTACTGGAAGCTATGAAACATTATGGATTAATAAATTATTTATTGAGCTTGGATTGATGGAGACTATTCCTACACTTATCTTTTGTGATAATCAGTCTTGCATAAAATTGAGTAACAATTTGATGTTTCATGACAAATCAAAAACATTGAGATCATATACCATTTTATTAGAGACCTCATCTACAAGAAGGAAATCTGCATGGAATAATTCTCTATAGAAGAAAATATAGTTGATATTTTCACTAAAGCTTTACCTAAACGAAAGTTTGAAGATTGCAGAATTGGAATTGGATTGCTTGTACCTAGCACTATTCTCAAGAGGGAGTGTTAGAATTTGTAAGAATATTGCTATAATGTTCTGGTGTGTTTTTAATGAGCATATGGTTGGGGTTATCAGGCCTCTGTTCACTCTAAAGAAGTGGGTTTCCAGGCTTGTGATAATTCTCTCTGGGTGAGAGAGCTGTTGGGAATTGTTTTCCCTGGTGTTGGGAAATAGCTACAAAGATATGAGGCTTTTTGTTCGGCTTGTTACTGAAGCCCCATAAGGGAAGTGGGACAACTGACGAACTATTGAGAAAAGAAAGGGTACACTTCCTTGGGTAGGACATGTTGTGGGAAATGAGAGACTATATGATAGTTGCTACATTTGGAACCTTGACTTGAGTGTTATTGTGCTGGTTAGAGCTTATTCTAGCTTGGGAATCCTTCCCTGGTGGAATTTATATCCCCATCTCAGGAGTGACATGTTTTTGATAGTTGACGAGTAACAGAGTCTATGGTTGGGAGAAACGTTTAAGGTCTTCACGAAGTTGGTGATTTATTAAAAGATAAGTGTTATGTATATGTTTTTTTATGTTATTTACTGTGTGAATGCATATATAATATCTGTATGTTTTACTATACATGTTTATCCATGAATTTTATATTTGTTGCATTGCATAATTAATGCATATGCAGAGCATGTTATAATTAAATGGTATCAGACATGGAATTCTTGAGTGGCATGGCCCATCTTGGGGGTTAGGGATGACAATGTGTTATCAGAGCCATGTGTTCAATATTGAGCTTGCATGGCCGGTTAAAAAGGTGTTGAAGATGAAAAATTGTAGAAATTTAATTTTTAGAGTATGTCTGCAATTTGTTTGATAATTTTACTATAGTGAAATTGAGGAAATTTCACGAGTAATTTGAGGAAATTTTCCATGGGTTAGAAATCCCCAAATTTTAAATTATAGACTAGACAAATTCTAGATTGTAGATCGTGGAATTTCAAATTTACTGTACAACCATGGAGGAATTAATAAAAATCCCTAATTTTCTAAGTGAAATTGAAGAGAATTTGTGCCCATAAATGTCCATTCGCTGCGCACAAAGATAATTGGTGAATGTGAAATTTTAATTGATGCTTACATATCCGAAATTGATCATATTAAACATAGTTTCATATCCTTAATGGCATCATGATGAAATAATTATGAAATTCGGTGTAGTCGAAAAAAATGGGAAAATTTGAAAATTTGGTAAAATTGGAGAAATTGGGTATTTTTCTGTAAGATGACATCAACAGTGACATGGAGCCACATGTCTGCTGACATGGTAGAGATGAAGTGTAATTCCACAGTGGTAGGTATGTGGTGTCATGTGGCAAGTTTGGTAGGGGAAAATGACATGCAAATTCTATGTGGTAGTCGAATAGGCACACAGAGGTGGAAAGGGGTCATCCTAAGGTAAATTTGGAGTGGAAAGACCTTATTATCGATTCATCATATCTTGATCCGAATTGAAATAGGATCATCGATTGTGATTTTTCTTAGTCGTTATATCTTTCAGAGTCAAGGGACATCGTCAACCATTGATCATATGTGAGCCCGAATATAATCTAGGTCATTGGATCAGATGGATCTCCACTGTTAGATATTTCGAAGCCAAGGGGCATTGTTAACCCCCTCTCATATTTAAGCCCAAATTTAATATGGTTAAGTGGATCAGATGGATCTCCACTATTATATATTTCTAAGTGAAGGGGCATTGTTAACCCCCTCTCATATTTAAGCCCAAATTTAATATGGTTCATTGGATCAGATGAATCTACATCATTATATATTTTGGGGGTAAGTGGCATGGATAAGGGGTGTGCACCTTTAGGCCCAAAATGAAATATTGACCATTAACGTTTCCTAGATATTGGTCATCTGATCTAAGGGACAAAAAAATTATTTTCCAAAAGAAAAGAGGTATGGGACGAGACCCGCCCATTCTCACAACCAATATAAGGGCACCATGTGGAAAATTAGAAATGAAGGTGGGACCCCTATCCCACTCGTGGTAAAAAAAGGTATGAGGTGGAGAACTATGTACGGTGGGGCCAGAATGATACGGGTAAGGTAAATAAAACAAAAGAAGAAAAAGGAAGGAGAGAAGCGAGAAGGTATTAGAGGCTAATGAGGAAAGTCCAAGGTGGCCCGTGGGATGACATGGTATCACCTCGGGGTTCCTAGTAGACCCAGAGCACAACATCAAAGGCCAGGTCAACAAAAAATAGTTAAATTACTTAGAAATTTATAATGTTTTCCAGGTCATTAACTTGCAAGCCATTTTTGAAGACTTAAATAGTCATTTTAAAAGTCCAATTTTGTACAAAATTGTATGTCCTTCTAGGACATAGAGTTTCTACTTATAAAATGATAGATCTGAGAGAGATATTTATAATGAGCTAAATTGTTTTTCAAAAGATCTCATATGCGAGAGTTACAGGACAAATAGTGCAAGGTAATTTCTGGATACCATTTTACTCCGGAGGCCATAACTTCCTACTGGGAAGTCAGATTGGGGGACAAGATTAGTCTATGGAAATATCTTGAGCCATAGAAGATATTCATGGAGTTAAATTAATATTTTTGGAAACTGAAAGTGTATAGGCAGGCGTAGAAGGCACATGTAGCATTCAGGGCTAAAAGGTAAATTGGCCTAAAACTTTAGCATGATGTAACCAACACCATGAAGCCTAGATGGAGGTCAAACTTGGTCATATTTTCCAAATTATGGTCATGAAGTGTTGAATATTTACTTATATAACTAGTATTTATTGTTTTTATTTATTATTATAATCATTTAGCACATTAGTTGCATAAATAAGATCATTGAAAGAGAGGAAATCATAGAAACAATAAAGACACACAGATTATCTTGGGAAACCATCATGGGGGATAAAACCCAACAAAAACTTCCTCAATATAGATAGACGAAAGACTGAATAGAAGTTCCTCCTCTACTCCTTCACTAGGAAGAGTAGCGCACCACTTGACCAAGAAATTCCAAGAGATAGACCATAAACCCTCCTGGACGTCACCCCAGTTGCAACAACTTCTCCTCCAAGACTTGCACACTACAGAGATAGGTGTGTGTGTACAAATGAGGCACTGACCTCTCTTATAGATAGTGGTCTGGCCAGCCTATAATTAGGTGTGGACCGACCTTTCACTTTACCCTCTTAATTTACAATTAACTGTAAAGGCACAATAGGGATGACTTTTACTAAGGCATAATAGGGAATAATTAAATATAATATAAAAATGTTATTCAACTCTCTCTCCAGTAGAATACTCTTCAAAGTTACAATATTTAAACACTCCCCCTTAACAAGAAGGGTATTCTACTAACAACATCAATAAAAACATACTAGATTTAATACAACATCAAGAGGAAGGGACATCATCATCAATATCGGGAACACTGTCAGTCATATCTATAGGTCATCATAATTTTTTCTCATTTTCAACATCAGTAGAAATTGAACACCATCATCATCTGTAGCACGGAGCTAGAGTAAAATCATCATCATCAACATCATGAATATGGAACATCAACATCAATAGCACTAAGTTGGAATAACATCATAATCGTCAACAACATGAAGCTGGAACATCAACATCATCAACAACATGAAGTTGGAACATCAACATCATCAACAACATGAACTTGGAACAACAACATCATAAGCAACATGAAGCTAGAAAAACAACATCAATCACAATGGAATGAGATAGGTGCATCAACAACAACATCTATGGTACTCTGACACATTGTCCTTACCAAACCTTCGATATCTGCACAGAAATCATAAGATTCCCTAGGATATAAAATCCTAACAAGCTACCATGTGGTACTCTAACAAACCATCCTTACCAGACCTTTGGGATCTGACCAGGAATCATAAGATTCCCTAGGATATAAAATCATAACTAAGCTACCACTATTGACCACAATTGGAATATATATGCACATGTAATCTGACAGACCATCCTCACCGGACCTTTAGGATCTGCCCAGGGATGATCAGTCCCCTAGGAGATAAAATCCTAACCGAGCTACCCATTGTTAGTCAGGATACCATAGTATCATCAACATCATTCCCCCTTTCGAGGGAGGTCCTTTCAAACTACACTAAGCTTGTATCGGAAGTACTCAAACTTCACATGAGATAGAGGCTTAGTCAACACATCTTCTACTTGCTCATCTATGCCAACATACTGGAGATTCACAACTCCCTTCTGTACGAATGTAGTGGTAATGAATATCAATGTGCTTCATCTTATCATGGAACATTGGTTTCTCTATTATCTTTATGCAACTTTGGTTATCACAAAACATCATGGCAGCATCCATCTCCAGGTCGACTAAACCTATCAACAACTTTAGAAGCCATATGGCTTCACAATTGGTGGAACATGCTACAATGTACTCTACTTCTGTCATACTAAGAGAAATACTAGATTGCTACCTTCTTTTCCATGAAGTCATGGTTGACACCAAACTGAAATATCATCCTGAAGTGATTTTTCTATCTGAAGCACTTTTAGCCCAATCTGAACTAGTATAGCCATACAATCTGATGTCACAATCTCCAGTATAACATAGGCCATAGTCCAATGTATCATTAAGGTATCTCATCACATGCTTTGAAACTAAAAGGTGAACATGTTTGGGCTCCAGCAAATATGGAATCAAGGTGTTCACAACAAATAATATATTTGGTATGGTATTCATTAGATACATCAATGAACCAATCATCTGTATGTATAAAGTAACATCAATTATTTCTGATGAAGTATCAACCAATAGATTCAGATATTTCTCCATAGGAGTGGACATAGTTCTATAGTCCATCATGTCAAATATCTTCTGAATTTCCACAACATACTTTCCTTGATTAAGGAAAATATCCTATGGGTTCTGCCATACATCAAGACCTAAGAAATAGTGCATCTGGCCTAGGTCCTTCATTTTAATTCAATGACAAGCTTCTCCTTACGAACTGTGATGAGATTTTCTTCTTCTGTCAAGAATAATTCATCCACATATAACAACAATATAACTGGTCCATCATCCACAATCTTGAAGTAAATATTGGGATCATCTTTACTCTTGGTAAATTTCAATCTAATCAGAAAACTATCAACCATACCAAGCTCTTAGAGCTTTCTTTAACTTGCAGACATGAGTCTTCCTGTATTGTACTTTGAAACCAAAATTTTCACATCACATTGTACCAAACTAGTACACTTGCTCAGTTGAAACTCAATCTTCATAATCATGTGTTTGTTCTATGTGCTTTCTGCAAACAACTATTTGTCTCACTGCCTGAGAGTATGTCTTCTACCTTTTCTGCAACTGTTCCTTCTGGAACCGAGACTTTGCACTTCGAACTTCTATTTTTGAAGCTGAGAATGACTTCTCTATTCTCATTGTAGTTGTTGAAATCTGAGAGTATATCCTCTACTCCATCATGGAAATAGATTCATCTGAAAACTGAGAGTGTCTCAATGACTAACACTGAGGGTAGCTTATCTTGTTTCTCTGGAGGTAATTCGATTTTCTTTTGTAGTCATGTTTCCATGGACCAACTAATGTACTACACCAACTGATATTGGACATAACTCAATATCAAATACAAGTATTATCATACTTGCTCCCTCTGAATCTCATATTGTGTCAACTTCTTTTAAAGAATCATGTTTGTTCTATATATACTTCTTTTGATTACTAGAGCAAGTGTCTTCGCATAGTCTTCTCCCTCTTGCTAGGATAATCCTCTAGAGACAAATCAATATTTGTACATCTTTATATACTATTATCTGTAGCACTCTTTATCTATTAGATCAATCTTGGAAGTCACCATTGACTTCTCGTCTCGTCTCAAGGAAAAATCCATATTGCAGTCCTTTTGACTGGCTTCCTCCTCTATAATTGAAACAAGGGAATCTTATCAGAAGATTTCATATCTCCTACAGGTCTCCGAAGCTACGATCTAGTATTCTCAACTCATGGCATGTGTTTTCTAGTCCTGGAAGATATCTCTTTTTCCCATATGATCCTTTCTAAGATCAGGCTTACTCTGAGTCTTGATTTCTTCTGAGTCTACAAAAACTTCATAGTCTTTGTAGGATATACTTGGTGTTGAATACCAAGTCTTAATATGAAAAGATGATTCAAACTTCAAACGAATTATGCTTCCTGTCAAGGTGGCTTCTTTATCCATTGACCAAGTCTACTGTGACTTCTATTATAATGTTCAATCATCTTTGGAGCCTTCATCTCCTTATGATCTGTCTCCATATGAGATGTTCTATATCTAGAAAAAGTATCATCTTCTTCTTCTTCTTCTTCTTCGATATATGGATTTATAAAGTCATATATACAACTTGGATAGTCTTCTCCATGTTTCATATAATATATTTCCTCCTGCAATCATCACTATAATTCCCACAGGGTTATCATCTGTGACATTCCCGGAACAAGAACAACAAGGGAGAAACAATAGAAAAGAATAAAACTATTTATAATACTAATAAAACAATAGCGAGAACAACTGTC
Source organism: Picea engelmannii (assembly GCA_009831015.1). Classification (NCBI taxonomy): domain Eukaryota; kingdom Viridiplantae; phylum Streptophyta; class Pinopsida; order Pinales; family Pinaceae; genus Picea; species Picea engelmannii. The sequence goes on along the minus strand of ML781207.1, from coordinate 190,405 downwards.
AGAGTAGCTCATTCAAATCTATCACTTGTGACCTACCTGAAACAAGGGTAAAGAGTAAGAAATACAATAATAAGGAATGAGAGAAACACTTTTCTAGTGTTGTGATCAATCATTCCTCCATGGTAACCTGGAAACAAAACAAGAAGTTTCTCCTAGAGGAGATGTTAGTTATATCTATTAAATGATTACAGTAAGCACTTATATCAATAGTGTGTCACATGCTACCAATTATTCAATATAAAATTTCAAATATTGGTATCACAACTATAGTGTTTAGAAGTTATCAAACTTCATATATGTAAATTTGAATCTTATCAATTTAATCAATCAAACTTGGAACCTAGAGTCTTGTCCTCAAGATTGAGTGTGTTTCTTTACTTCCGAGTCTCATTCACTCATGATGAAAATTAATTTCTTCAACCTGTCCTATGTACTAAGAAAATATGTTATCTTGACATAAATATGAATTAGGGAATAAACTCTATAATCTCATCTTTAATCAATCTAATACTTTGAATTTAATTTTTGACCAATGATTAGTATGATAGTCATAACTTCAGTAGATCAAAATACAACCTAGATGTTTATAAGATCACAATAATGCCATAACAAATAGAGGCATATCAAATTAATCAAACCTAGAGTGCATTGTTCCTCTGAATTTGTTGGATCTGAGATCCTTTTGGATCTACAATTGTTGTTTAGAAAAAAGATCCTTTCTCCTGCAAATAACATTTAGAATAATGATGCAGTTTTAAACATATGTAAGTACATACCTCTGACAGTATCGATAGATAGTGGCACCATCTGGAAACAACAGAAAGAAATAATGAATTTTAAAACTTCAAAGGTTTTGCAACTTTTAATATAAAGGTATTTGGAGATTTGTTAGGGTAAGGCACACTAAGACAATAAAAGTCTGTCCCAACACTTCATAAAAGAATTCACTTCAACCGGTACTGCAACTGGTGCTGTAACTGGCATGAAGAAACTCGCACTACAATTGCAAATGATACTGCAACTAGTACTACGACTGCAACTACAACTGGTACTGCAATTGAAAATGCAACTGGTACTACAACTGCAACTTAGAGTTTTATGAGGAAACCTTAATTTCTCAAAATTCAAATTTCAAAATTCTGATCCAGGGACTAGATGCGCCCTCCTAGGGCGAGTTCCTAGGTATGGTTACTTTCTCCAACATCCTCTTTCAAACAAGGAAAACTTCACACTTGGGGTTTATGCAGAAACCCTAATTTTGCAGTAGTTGCAATACTGAAACTGAATCTTGGATAGGGTGCGCTAAAGCTAACCACTTCTTATAAACTATGAGTTGGTCTCTTTCAGGTCTTCTCTGATACCATGTTAATCTTTTACTTATACAACTAGTTGTTATTGTTCTTATTTATTATTATAATCATTTAGCACATTAGCTACATAAATAAGATCACTAAAAGAGAGGCAATCATAGAAACAATAGAGACACATAGATTATCCTGGGAAACCCTCATGGGGGCGAAAACACAGAAAAAACTTACCCAATATAGATATTTTAAAGACCAAACAAAATATCTTCCTCTACTTATTGACTAGGAAAAGTAGGACACCACTTGACCAATAAATACCAAGAGATAAAGAGATAGACCAAAAACCCTCTGTGACGTCACCCAAGTTGCAAAAACTTCTCCTTCAAGACTTGTGCACTGCAAAGCTAGGTGTGTGTGTACAAATGAGGCACTGACCTCTCTTATAAACAGTGGTTTGGCCAGCCTATAATTAGGTCTGGGATGACCTATCACTTTACCCTCTTAATTTGCAATTAACTATCAAGGCACAATAGGGTCGACTTTTACTAATGCACAATAGGGCCTAATTAAATATAATATAATAATATTATTCAACTCTCTCTTAGGTAGAATATTCTTCTAAGCTACAATATTTCAACATGAAGGAACCCAATTTATCTCTTGTCTAAATTCCAAAGGAGCAGATGCAAAGATGCATGGGCACAGATAAAAATTGCACCTCGTTGAAAGGTTTGCAAAAGGAGAAAATGGGTATTGATCAATGGCCATAACTTTCTACTCATAACTTAGAATTGAACAAGAAAGTAGTCATTGGAAAGGTATTGGATGGAGGATTCTATATATTCACCCAAAAAATTGAGTTGCACAATTCATAATAAAACATAAATAATATTTTGGTGTTTTAAAAGGACAGGTTGGTGCTTAATATTAATAGATTTGTTAAACTATTGTTATCTAATAAATCATATTTCATGCACATTTTCCATATTTAAAGGAAAATATAATAGAATAGGATTAGAATAAATACCATGGGCATGGAAGATGCATAGATAACCTAAAACTATGAATATGAATTCAAGAATTTGTGTGTGAGCATGGGTAATGTAGGGACATAATCTAATGGGCATGGAGAAGGAAAAGAGGAGAGTATGAATTTAGTGGAGACTATAAAGAGTATGAAAAGAGAAGTGAAAATATATAAGGATTATAATGAGAGGCATATGAAGGATAGGGAGTAGTAAGATGACTTCAACATCAAATTGTTGCAAAGCTTGGAAAAAATATAAAAGAAGATGGATAATGAGACATAATCAACCAAGTTCAGGAGTCATAGATCTCATTCCAGAAGAGGAGAATATGGAAGTGTTTGTAGACACCATCACCACTCACTAAGGCATTCAGTGAGAAGACAACATAGTATTCCAAGATTGTATCTTGTTAGAAGGCATAAGAGGAGGTCCGGGGTAGATGAAATAGAAGGATAAATGAACAAGATCAAACCCCATACTTCTGATGGTGAGCACAAGAAAGATGAGGATGCAGAGACATGGTTATTGGGGATGAGGAAATAATTTCAGTTGAAAAATTATTTCTCATAAGAAGAAGGAATAATTTCCATTTACCAGCTAAAGGGAAAAGAATCAATGTCGTGGGCCCATCTTTTGCAAGTACAACACATTGATCAGAATAAGATCACTTGGAGGTAGTTTTAAAATTATTTTCAGAAGAAGTATTTGACCAAGCGTTATTATGATAGGAAGATGAAGGATTTATTTCAAATCAAGGTTGGGAGCATGACCATGGATGATTATGAAAGGATATTCTTAGAGAGGCTGAAGTATGTTGACTTTATCAAGGATGAACATGTCAAGATTCAAATATTCTTGACTGGGATGCCATTTATATTCAATGAAAAGATATAGTGTGATGATCCCAAGACATTGGATGAAGTTATAAGGAGGGCCAAGTTCCTTTATGATCAACATAGAGGAAGACCAAATTTCCAAAAGGCTTAGGAATATAAGAAGAAAGGTAATATGGAGTAGAGGAAGAAGGGGATCAAGACACCATTATTCAAAAATAATTCTCAGGGACAACCAACTCTAAATGAACCCATAATGATAGAAGCATCAAGAAAGAGACCAAGGTAGCATCCTATTAAATGTTGGGGTTGTGAGGGAGTTCACATGCACAGATATTTGCCTCATAGAGGTGAAAAAGTGAGGTTTGCTTGCAATGTACAACAAGATAATATAGTTGAGGACATCGACAAAAGAATGCCAAGGATCTATGCAGCTCTAGACAACAATCAATATGATTTTAAATCTCACATGATTGATGTGGAAGGTAATATCAATGACCAACCTATTGTTATTTTGATTGAATAAGGATCTAGTCATAATTGTATAGATCTTAATTTGGTGGAAATATTTCATTTTCTAAGAAGAAACTTGGGAAATCTTGGTTCAGCTAGCGACATGAGCTAAAAGAAGAATTAATGAGATGGTTAAGGAATTTCCAATGTACATGAATGGACTAACACAAACAAAAATTCAAATATCATACCTTTGGGTACATATGATTTCCTAATTGCTATGGATTGGTTGGACAAGCATGATATTATACTAGATTGTTATAATAAGGAATTTTATTATTTGGGTGAGGAAGAGAACTTGAGAACAATTTAGGGTATTCCAAAGGAATTATCTATTAGAGAAATTTCCACCTTGGAACTAAAAATAAGATTCAGGAAAGGATGCCAAATATTTTGATTCCATATGGAAGAGACACCTAAGGATGAAGTGCCAAACATTGAAGACTATGTAGTCTTAAAGGAATTTGAGGATATATTTAGAGAGATACCTTGGTTTCCACTGAAAAAAGAATTGATTTCTCTATTAATTTGATTCCTGGAGCATCCCCAATTCTCAAGACTCCTTATAGGATGAGCACACTAGAGCTGAAGGAATTACAAATGAATTTTGAAGAGCTTTTGAAGAAGGGGTATATATGACCAAGTGTATCTCCTTGGGGTGCCCCAATGTTATTTGTGAATAAGAAATATGGTACCTTGAGGTTATGCATTGACTTCAGGCATCTGAATAAGGTGATTGTAAAGAAGAAGTATCCTTTGCCAAGGATAGATGATATTTTTCATCAGTTGGAAGATCCAAAGATATTATCTAAGATTGACCTCAGGTCAGGCTATCATCAGGTGTGAATCAAAGAATAATATATCAACAATAATGATTTTAGGATGAGATATGGCCATTATGAGTTTACAATGATGCCATTTGGGTTGTCAAATGCATCGAATGTCTTTGAGTGTTTAATGAATGGTATTTTCAATAATTACTTGGATAAGTTTGTCATTGTCTTCTTAGATGACATACTTATTTACTCCATGTCTAAAGAAGAGCATGAACAACATTTGAGGATGGTGCTACAAGTATTGAGGGAACATTAGTTGTATGCAAATTGAGAAAGTGCTCATTTGATCAAAAGCATATACATTATTTGGGGCATATCATCTCATAGGAAGGGATGGCAGTAGATTCTAAGAAGATAAAATCGATTGAGGGATGGCTAGTACCAAGGAATGTATTAGAGGTGAGGTCATTCATGGGACTTGTAGGATATTATAGAATATTTATTGAAGGTTTTTCAATAATTTCACACCCAATCACTTCTTTGTAAAAGAAGGATGTAAAGTTTGAATAGACCCCTAATTGTGAAATAATCTTTTAACACTTGAATAATTTGTTGACAAGTGCACCCATATTGAGAATTGTTGATCCAAATGAAGACTTTATTGTGTGCATTGATGCATGCAAATAAGGGCTTGAGGGATTCCTTAGTCAAAATCGGCATGTGGTATGCTACAAGTCATGGAAATTGAAAGAGCATGGGAGACATTATTCCACTCATGACTTAGAGTTGGAATCCATAGTGCATGCCTTGAAGATGTGGAGGCACTATCTCATGGGTAGAAGATTTGAACTGAGGACATACCATAGTGGTCTGAAATATTTGTTTGGACAACCAACTTTGAATGTTTGACAAAATATATGGCTATAATTCCTCAGTGAGTATGACTTTGATATAAATCATATAAAAGGTAAAGAGAACAAGGTGGTTGATGCACTCAGTAGAAGGGTGCATGAGATGCATGCTACAACCATTATCATATATAAATCTAATTTCAAGGAAAAAAAAATTGAAGCTGTAAAATCATATCAACATTATATGGAGACAAAAGAAAAATTACAACAAGGTAATAATTAGTAGCAAATTCAATATTATGAGATAAGGGAGGATGGAATCCTCATGTACAAAGGCATATTTTTTGTGCCTAATTATCAGGAGTTGGAAAATATGGTGCTAAGAGAGATACATAATGTGCCTTATGTTGGGTACCTAGGTTACCAAAACACAATTGTAGCAGTCAAAAGAAAATATTTTTGGCTATGTATGAAGAAGGAGGTGGTTGAATATATTGCTAGATGTTTAGAATGTCAAAAGGTCAAGGATGAGCACATGCATCTAGCTAGTTTTCTATAGCCATTGCCCATTTCTGAGTGGAAATGGGAAGTGGTGACAATTGATTTCATCACCAAGATTCCCAAAAAATGAATCAACATGATTCCATCATGGTGGTAGTGGATAAGATCACTAAATCTGTCCATTTTAATCCAGTGAAGATAACTCATAAGGAATCCAATATTGTCAATATTTATATGAGATAAATTGTCTGGCTACATGGTATTTCTAAGGAAATTGTTTCTGATAGAGATCCCAAGTTCACATCCAATTTTTGGATGGGGTTATTCAAATAATTTGAGACAAATCTGAACTTTATCACAACTTATCATCGAAAGTCAGATGGGAAAACAAAGAGGGTCAATCAAGTGATTGAATATATGCTAAGGATGTATGTGATGGATAAACCATCAAAATGGAAAGATTACCTACATTTGGTTGAATTTTCTTATAATAATGGGTATCAAACATCTTTAAATATGATCCCATTTGAAGCATTATATGGAAGAAAGTGAAACATGCTAGTGAGTTGGGACAACCCAACAGACAGAGTAGTGGTTGGGACAACCCAACAGACAGAGTAGTGGTTGGGCCAAAATTTCTTAGGGAAATGGAGGAGAAGATGGTGAAAGTTAAGAAGAATTTAAAGGCTACCCAAGACAGGTAGAAAAGTTATGCAGATAAGGGAAGAACTCATATATTTTAAAGTGGGTTACCATGTGTTCTTAAAAGTGAATATCAAGAAAAGTTTCTTGAATTTTGGGGTCTATTCAAAGCTGACAGCACGTTATTGTGGGCCATTTGAGATCTTAGAAAAGATTGGCCCTATTGCATACATGATTGCAATAAATACATCCATATGCATTCATAATGTATTCCATGTGTATTTTCTTAAAAAGTATGTACCTAATGTTAATCATGTGATTGATTGGAATGTAATTTAGGTGAAGTAAGAAGGAGAATGTCGAGTTCAACCGGGGTGCATATTGGATCAAAAAGTCAAGTTTCTGTGGAATCAAGCAATAGGACTAGTAAAGTTCTAGTGGACCTTTTACGGTCTTGAAGATGCAACATGGGAACATGAATATGAGATGCGGGAGGATTATCCACATCGTTTGGAAATATTTGAATATTTTTAGATTGTACCTGTGTATATAATGCATTGAGGATAGTGCATAACTAAAGGGGAAAGGAATGTAATACCCCTAGGATGAACCCAAATTGTAAATGTACATATGGGCTGGTGAGCCAGGATATTTTGGGCTAGAGTTCCATTGTATATATGTTTTGAGGCCAAAGTGCCTATGTGATTATTAGGCTAGAGAGCCTGTATGCTAAAAAGTTAGTTAGCCTACTATTGTAATATGTAATCACACTCAGATAATTAATAAAAATGCATCACTATTGCGACCAACTAGTGAGTCGCAAAATTACCATCTTTTAATATCACCTTTTCCTCTTTTTTAATCATTTTCCATCATCCATAACCCTGTATTAGCCTATTTTAATGCTCATGTGTGGGATATAGGCTTGAAGTGTTTTCCATCGCAGTTTTAGTATTTCATTGAATTTTGATTAACGTTAGGGATAAATATCATATTTTGTATTTACTTTTGAAGTCATGGATGATGTGTCGACAAGGAATGGTAGTTTTACAAGTTGATGTTGCTCAAAGTCCCCTTTCAGGTTCAACAAGAAAAATTGCTTGGCTCCAGTACGTGCATATTATGAATATTTGGTGGAGCTAGCACATAGATGTAGGATGATGGTTCATGTCAAAAGCTATAGAAGAGGATTATTATTATGGAACCATACATCACTTTCATAGAACCAACACCAGAATATTGGAGGAATTTGTGGGGGATAATTCTACTCGGGAATTTATTAATAAAAATGCCACAAAGTAGAACACCCAATAATCAAGTCAACAACAATTAGAAGGTATCTAATATTCCAGTCAAAGAATTAATGGAGTACTCTTGAATTTGTTGTTATATCTATTTGGAGACATTCATAGAAGATTATATATATCATTTTAAATGTTGGAGGGTGTATTTCTAGATACCCACGTCTACAAACACATTTTTCCCTATATTTGTGGGATCCAAATATGTTTTTATAGATATAGCTCAAGAGGAAAAACAAATCGACATTTCATGGATATTGGATGTATTTTGGGAAAGATGTTGTAACCCACACAACCAATCACGAATTTGACAACCTATTGTATTCTAAATTTGATGGGGCTAGCTAGAATCTTGGAACAATCCAACTATGAGTTGTAAATTTAGAAAATTGTTGTAGTCACTTGGGAATTTCTTATACTTAAGTGGGTTTTTAGTTTCAAGCAAGATTATGTATAAAATAGAGTGCCATGTCCATTCCAAGGGAAAGGAATCTTAGAGAAATGTCCAATTTCGTGATAGAATACAACTACAAGCTTGAGATCCAATTTCCAACTTAGATTTATGTTTGTTCATTCATATATTGATGTTTATCTAGTTTATGGTTCTATATATTAAGTTTGATGTCATGTTCCTAGAGGAATAGCTCACTCCACAAGAACAAATAATTGAGCAATTCAATGTTCATTCATTTTCATAGTTTGATTTCCTTTACATATTTCAGTATCTTGTAATGCACTTTATAATTGATACACTTGTTTTCTTTATCAAAGTTTGTAAATGACTAGAATTGTGATTTATAGAAATAGGAAGTGCCCAAATCATGCTTGGTGTTTCCTTGGTGACAACAAGGTTCTGGTTCCTGGTGATTTCTTGGTGCCACCAGGGTTAGCATGATTAGTGTTCAAGTACATGATCATTGTTGAGAGTGATTGAGTTGGCTTTGCATTTATGTAGTATAGTGATGTAATTTCATTTCTATGTAGAAGCATGTTAGACAAATTAATGCAATTTGATCATTTGTAGCCTGCACATATAGTGCATGACATCTCACAATTCATTAGAAACCCTGGTTGATAAGATAAAACACACAAGTGTTCTTGGTTAAATAATATATATATATATATATATATACATTGTCATTTTTGGTGTCATTGTCAGGGAGGTGTGAAGGGAACAATATTATTTCTTATATTGGTTTTATATAACACACGGTAAGGGGATGAGAAAAGAGAAGATGTCGACTATCCTCTTTGTAGGGTATCATATGGAGTGTTTCGCATTTGTATAACTGCATGAGTTAAAATTAGATTTTTTTTTTTTCTGGTGCAGTAAGAACCACCCATAGTACTAACCCCTTTTGCAAGAAGTTTTTCTAGAGGGGGGAAGAATTGGTGAATGAGGATTCCACCAAAGAAAGAACCAAAAGGGATGCATAAGCCTTCAAGCTCGTTTTTAGATCAATTAATGGGTATGTGATGAATTTTCAATATTTCCACCAGTAATATGTAGAATATTTTGTTGATTGTGTTATTAGTATCATTGTATTCTCATCTTAGTCCACCCATGTTCATATCTTCCTACTATATTATTCCTTTACTTCTTCTTTTTTCCTTTCTCGCTCTTTATTCCTCTCTCATTCCTCCTTCCATATTTTCTGCCTTCTTCTCTTATTCATGTTTTTCTCTTCTATGTTATTCTTTATGCTGTATCATTTACCTTCCCCCTTCCTTTCTTTCTACTAAGCCATGATCATCATTTTAGACCTTTTACAACCCTTGATTTTTCATTGTTTATTGCCCCTACCCTACACCCAACCACTTTGATACTAGTTATAATGAAAAATTCTCAATACTTGATGATGATTGTATTCTTCGATCAACTATTCAAGCCATCATTGTACAAGAATCACAATTTCATGAACAAAATATGGAAGTTGTTTCATGGATAATACGACACTCTGTGGTTCCCACGATGGTTATGTCAGGATATCATTATATCAATATCATAGATAATGGTACACTTCATTTTCCCACAATGGTTATGTTAGGATTATTTTATCATTATACAACATTTTGAACTAAATGTGTGATTTCATTCTTTCTCTAGGTATTTTCGCAGTGCCATAGGATCTTGTGAAGGTCATATTGCACAATTGCGGAGTTGGGAATTTGTAATATTTTGTACCCATATGCATTACATTGAAAACTATATGCCTACAAAAATTCACACAAACCCATATCACTGTTCAGGAGAAATAACTTGTTGATCATTCTCTTATGGCATTTGGGGCTGATGACCTCAATGAGAATAGAGTTGAGAGAGTCAATTTTTGGTAGAGAAAATGGATGGAATTAAAAAAAATATTTCTAGGGTGTATTCTCTTATGAATCTAGTTCATAACCTGACTGGAATTAATTTATTACTATATCGTACAAGAAATTTATTCCCTAAACATTGATTTCCTATCCTGAATATGCACCGTTGAAACTATGTTTCCTAGGATGTTCATTGGTATATTTGACCCATCAATTCTTAGTGTTTGTAAAACCTATTTCTACTAGAGATATCCATGTGAATCTACATTAATTTTTTTTTGCAATCACCCTAATAGGGATCAAACGAATATTTTATCATCCAAATACCATTGGGTAGTTTAGGTGGCCACCACTCCTCAGCAGGTAAAAAATGAAATTTTATTTTTTTATCTTTCTTTGGATTTGTTTTATATGTTCTATTTGTGATTATTTTGTGTATTTATATGAATAATAAATCCCAATCACCTCTCTTCTTCCATGATCTCACATTTTGTTGTAGATAAGTGGTAGTTTTCGCAAGTCTTGAAAGGCTCAAGAAAGTCACTCCATGAAAAAGGTATTTTGAAGACCAAATTTTGATGAGTAAGAGCATGTAATCCAAACATCCCAAACAAGAAGGTGAAATATCATTTGATGTTGATTCCTTTCTCGAGTCATGTTCAAAGTTCAAGTTCCTAGGATCTCATTATGAAGGTGTTCCATTTGTTGGCTGACAACAACAATACGTCTCATAAAGGTTGCAACTAGACAAAAACAAGACAGATGAAGAATTGATTTGAAGATCACATAAATACCAATGTCATTGAATTCAATTCCCACTGCTATGCAAATAATTCCATTGATACAAAGACCTAATGTTCATCATACTCTTACTCCAGCACCACGGTATGCCCATCATTTTTTCCTTTTTCCCAACTCAAAGATGATGGCCTGATGAAGTATATGAAGCTTCCTTTGCTTATGTGGTTGACCGTGAAAGTCAATAATTTCCTCAAAATATTAGTCATGTACCCACTATTACCACATCATAACTTCATCCTACTTCTTCCTCTGCAATATCTCCATAATTTTTTTCTCCACCCGCAGCTAACCCACCCAATAAATTTGCTTGGCTCACTTACAATGTCAAGCTACCCTTCTAGTTTCAATAGTCATCAAATAAATATTTCCAAGAAGCCTACTATTATCAATCCATCAAGTTTTTCTCACTACCCTCCTTCTACTAACACACTTTCTTCCATGTTCAAAAATTAATAATGTGTTACAAATCTTGTAGTATGTCCATTTGTATAGAGGAAACAAAATAGAAAAGTTCTAAGGATGATATTGGTGTTGCTACATAAAAACAAAAAGCAATAATCCATGTGGTTTTCACACAAGAACCAACTATTAATAGAATATCATAAGAAAAGAAGATAAAGGTGCTGCCACACAAGAAACAACATGAATTGGCCTTTGAAGGCCCTATTGTCACAAAAGAACCAACAGTGGATAAATGAGTTGGAAAAATTACCTAGGAGGGAAATACCATTGTTACACAAGAACCTGTAGTAGATCAAGCAATTTCATAAGTGGTGTTTCCTCAAAGCTTCCACATAAAAGTTTTCTTTTGACATGGAAGATCATGAAGAATCTGCAAAAAACCACATACTTGCTGCAAAGTTCATGGACTTCTTAGGTAGGTGAATGTTCACTTCTTCTTTCTATTTTTTTTTTTGTTCTATTCAGTGCTATGCATTTTTATATGGGAAATCACTTAAATCTTTGTGTTTTTTGTCCTACTCCCTTACCATTTTCTATTTTTTTCCTGAGGACGTAAAAATTCTTCAGTTTGGGGGGACACCACCACCTTTACCTTCCATGACTGCATCACTAGTCTTGTCCAATCCAAATCCTTCACCATCCCATATTAACCATGAAATCATCTTACTTTACTGCTACATTTCAAATCCACTCCAACACCTCAAATATCCAAAAATGAGAATGACCAGAAGTTTCTCAAGGAGAGACATTAGTGTTGCTACATCAAGCATTAATGTTGCTACACAAGAACCATCATCAAGAAGCCCTATTGTTGCTCCACAATAACCAACAATAGAATGCCTTTTTTCTGCCACACAAGAACCGACAACAAGAGTAGAAGAAGAAATTTGTGTTTCCTCACAAACACCAACAACAACAAAAAAGAAGCAACTCACATGGACAAGCCAAGGAAACTATTGGGAAAGAGGAATATTCTACCCCACAAGAACCTACAATAGAAGAAGTTGTAGAAGTTATTCCTACATGAGAATATGGAAGGAGAACACATTCAACAATATGAGTTTCTTGATTCATTCCATGGTTCAAATGATGAATATATTGGTTCATATCTTCAGAGTTGTTGTGAGTTATAAAGCATGTTTTAGAGGGATCATATGGTGTTTTGCAGGTAGTACTATCTGAGCCAAATTCTTTAAACGAGTCATAAATGGAAAAGTGATATTTATAAAAAGTGTTTTATCACTGTCTTGAAACTTAAACTCCAACAATATGGAGAGGACCAAGCTATTTTCAATATTTGTGAACCATTAATAGGGTTATCATTTTATGACTTGTTTCCCATAATCTTATAGAGGGTCATTATTCTTAGGCTTATTCTTGTGGCCTACAGTTTGTATAAAGCCAAAGTTCCTATAATTTTGACTTTTGACCTCCTTTAGTTCATTATTTAAAATTTGTTGATTATGACCTATAAATGATATGACCTAATTTACAAGGACCATATTTGTATTCATGCATACAAGCATAACCACCATCCTTTATCATCTACAACACAGATTTTTTGAAGCTACAGGTCTGCAATTGTGTTTCCCTTACTCCAAAGGGTTGTGCGTTGAAAGGATAAGTTGTGATCCTATAGTGAAATCTCATTGAGCTTGTCACCACTAATATACCTATAGAAGTAAATATAATAGAATTCCAATTATCACTCATTGCAAAGTCATCACAATGGCAAGTTGTTGACCTCTCATCCTTTGGAAAAGCTTAAACATATACTCTATCCTCGGATAGCAAGATTGACCTAAACAGTAGTTGTTCATAAAAAAAGAGCTATCTTTCTATCTTGTTTGATGGAAACTATAAAAACTTGTGAAAACTATTTTCAATGAAGCCTTGTATATGAATATAAAACCACTCTTTGTGTTGCAAATGCATACTTTGTACCCTATGTTATGTTTCTTTGATACTCTACCCTTCTAAGAACCCTATACATTTTGCATCAAAGACCTCTTCCTATATAAGTTTTATATTTTCATAAGTATCATAGTGCCAAAACCAATATCAAAGTTTTCTAGTCAAAAATCATAATCAAATGCTCGTTGCTTCCATAACCATATATTGCCTTCTCCTCCAAGCAATCAAAACATACTTCTCCTGTTAAAGAAAGTCATCATAAATCCAATACTTGAACTGTCTCCTTATGACTCAAAGTTTACAAGCAATTCCATTTTGACAGAATAAGATATCAAGGAAATTGTTTGGATCTAAAAGAAGTGACTGCTATGAGAATTATTGAAGGTCACTTTTTGCAAACAGAGGTATGCATATGCATGGATAAGTTAAGTTTTGGAGGAATACTTTATCTCTTTTGGTAACCTTCAGTCTTCGTGAGATACCTTGAAGAAGTATTCTCACCAATATTATGGTCTCGGTCTTTGAGAATTTCAAACAAAGATTCAAACGTCTTCTTCAAGCTTTAAATACAATTAGCTTGCAAAAGTTGTAAAGCTACAGGACTGTCTACAAGCTTGTATTCYAGGTTTGTATAAAAGAATTTCAAGTTTACCAAGAAACATTGCAAGAAGTATTACCATTTTTTTTTTTAAGTAAAAAATGGGTGTTACCTGCTATATTAAATTGACAAAAATACAGAGACAACAAGACAGAGAGATATAGTCTTACTGTGCCACCAAATATGCTTCCATTTTACCGGAAACCAACACATATTGGGACAAGTGTAATATGTCTAGGAAGGTAGGCTATAATACTGTTTCACCATCTATCCTGCTCGAACTCGAAGGAAACCAAGACAGATAACAATATATTGCCTTAGCTCTGAACAACAACATGATTTAAAACCAAACTAAACAAGAAAATCTCACATACCTGATGATCTATCACCCTTGTCCTCCTGACACGCGAATTTGGCCTGAATGGAAAACCACTATGCACACGTTGGACATTTTCGCTTTGCTAGAGTGTTGGACATTTTCGCTTTGCTAGAGTGTTGAAGTAAGCATCAAGGAGCAGGTCCAAGCACTGTCCCATGAGGCAGACTCTGTTCTCCTGGTCTGCCATTTGGCCTTGGAGTTCGAACACAAGATCCATATGTGCTGCGCAGAGGAGTGGAGCATGCAAATCGCTGGTTACTGCCTCGCCTGAGGGTTCTTTCCCCGTTTCAGCTTGAGCCTCGTCCTTGTCCATGGCAGCTAAGTCTGTGTGGTGCATCATTATCACACATGCTCTTTTTGAGACATCATCCTCGTAGGTCACCTCCTCGACATAGCAGGTTGGGATGTCCTCACAAAGCTTCCTCCTTTTCGTTTCTATTGCTTGAGGTTTCGGGGTGGTCGCAATATCATCTGCGCACTGTGTTTCCTCTACATAACAGATTAGGAACGCTATGCCAGGCTTCTCCTTCAGACTGCTTTCAACTTGTATTTCAGGCTCAATTGCAGGAATTTCTTCTTGCTTCATGACTATATGAGCTCTCCTCTCCATTGCCAGCCCGGTTACAGTGGCGTTGAGTGCCATGCAGGCGGCTCTCGCTCTCTGCCAGAGGATAGAGTTTCCCATCGAGAGTGCGCGCTCGATACGCTGCCTTCTCTGTCTATGCTCAGCGCGGGTGTGCCAACCTGAACCGCGGCGAGGCTTGCCTCGCTCCCTTGCCATTGCGGAGGAGGAGTGAGTAGAAGGCACACCTGGGTTCGACAATATACAGACGAGATTATACCAGAGCTCACCGTCGGCATGGAGGTGCAGAACCAGAATGAACCAGCCAAGTGCAGGCCTCCTCGTTTTCATATTTTCGTGGGACGGTAGCACATGGCTCCTCCTTAACTCTCTCATAATGAATGAGTGCAGTGCCATTATTGTGAACCAAAACAATTAATTGGTATCTCAAAACGAAACTTATAGGAGTCATGAGCCATTTGTATTGAAGCTTGAGTTTTAAATTTGAGTGTGGAACGAATATGAACTACAGAATATCAAGATTTTGAGTTCTTAAAACAAAATATAAGTTACAGGAGCACTATGAATTCAACCTATATGAATCTTTTCATAAAGCACTTTAAAAAAGTTTTTTTTAGCCAAATCGTAAGCTATAGACATCCAAGTTGGCCACGAGATCTGAACTCAGGTCGCATTCAAATTTAAATTAGCACGCCAATCATCAAATACATTCACATATACTCCAACACTACAATTCAATTGACAACGACCGAAAATGCAATATTGGCAATTATTTTCCCACCAATATCGTAAGAATCATTAGCAAAGGTGGAAAGTTTTCTCATATAACTACAACAGTGTAACAGAGGTATGTTATGTGCCTTAGTAGTCATATACTTCTCTTGGAACTCTTTGGGATCAGATTATATATCCGCTAATTTTTTATGAAGCCATGTTGAAGGCATCACAAGAATCTGTACAAGATGGCGACTCTGATGGTACAGAGACACTGGATGGTGAAGGAATATGGTTGCATTAGTTCTACTATATCTTTGGGCTCCTGAGCGTTGTCTTTGTGACAGATCTGATCAAGTTGATAGGTTGAAGAAGTTTTCACTTTACATATTATTTATATCCTTGTTAATGATTTGATCATATCGAGAGATCCGTAAACTGGGTATCTGGTATTTTGAAGGAGAAAAGCATCATAGTGAAACAAAAGCGACCACCAAAAATATCCATTACCCATATCGACATTTAAGAGAAATTGACAATTTATCAACCTTGTAGCAACTTGTCATGAAATCAATGTGTAGAAAATGATTTGATCGTATCTTGCAATTTTTCAACTTGGTTTTCGTGATTTTTTCAACTTGGTTTTCGTGATTTTTGATGGACAAGACCATATAAAATTATGCTATTGAAACCCACAAAATTTATCAAAAACCCAGCTCCTAATTTTAGAGAAATTGATTGATTGCTACATACCTTAAATATGGTTATGACTATGCAGGCTACATTGTTCAACAACAACCATATAGCCTTGGTGCCTGGAATTGCAACTACAAAGTGGTTTCTCGATTGGAGGGTCGAGTTGGTAAATATGGAAAATTTGTGCTTGCAACACGAGCCAAGAACCGAGACTGTGTCCCACCAATGGTGATCTATGGGCATCAATTTGCTATGATTACAATCAAAAGGTCCCTTGCGGGAGTATTTGGAAGCATACAAGTTACATCCTAACAACTCCTTAATCAACCTTTGTGCTGGTACTTCCTTTATTCCGCCGACAGGCGTTCCCTTATTGGAATTGATGAGTTAATTAAGTTTTTAATTACAAATTTCATTCTAATGGTTAACATTTAAAGATGTTCATATTTTTAGTGGTTTTCTCAAATCAATGAATAATATTAAATGTTCATAATTTCAATGCATTTATAAATAAATCATTTACCTTAATTAATTTTTTACTTTTACTTTATAAGATTAAAAAATTATTAAGCTAAGTTTTCAATTGCCACTCTCTACCCTTTGTTACACGTTGCCTTGCCTGTCGTTACGTTACATTTCACTAACTAGCATGGTGAGGAGTGGGATTTAATAGGTTTTTACTTTTTACTTTTTTTTGTTACTTTGCTTCTCAATCAATTATGCGTATATGGCATAGTAACTTATAAAAGGAGTGCTAATAAACGATTCCTGCATAAATTTTTATGACCTCACAAATAAGCGGAGTGGAAACAAATATGGGAGAGCGTAATTAAATACATTTACATCAAGATCTGTATGATATTGCTTATTAGGTGAAATAGTATGAATGACAAAGACTGTTATTGATATTGTGCATTCATGTGTTGTTGGGCATTATGAGAAAGAGGACGAATTTGTTAAATATATTGTACCCTCAACAGTATAACCGTACACTGCCAGCTGTACTG
>ML781207.1:123057-137228 GCA_009831015.1 Picea engelmannii | reverse complement strand
TCACGGTCTCTGCATGCGCCTGTGACCTTTCCCCGATTTAATTTTGGGTTTCAGGGTTTCGTGATCCCCAACGTCAAGAGTTCCTATCCTCTCGAACTCCAATTTATTGATGCGCCCTATTTTGGCCTTAGCCCCTCCTGGCTATACCCTAGTCCATGTGACCAGTTCCCATAAGACCGCAGCCTTATCTCCTTTGGGGGTTTTGGCTTCAAAATCCTGATGCGCTCCAATTCCTATTAGCCCTCCAGGCTAAGCTCGTGGTCCACGTGACCTCCCCTATATGATCGCAGTCAGACCTTTTATCGGGGTTTCGGACATCACAATGTTGAAATGCACAAACACTTTGTCTACGGGATTCCCGATATCCCGACTCATGATTTTTCGATGTGATTCTCCTATCGGGACCTTTTCTGGAGGCCTCAATCACTACCATGCATCCCCTCAAGATGGACGGTCCTGATCGCCTCTCACAATTTCGCGACTTCAAATGTCCTGAGCGTCTTGTCTTTAGGACTCGCGAAATGTCGAACTCTGATGCTCCGATTCGACCTTCTATCAGGACTTCTCCCGATAATCCAGATCTCCGCCACATGTCCCCAACTGATGGATGGCCCTGGTCCAATCTCGTTGTTTCAGAGTTTTCGAAGCTTCGATGACAGAATCCTCTGTCAACTCAAAACCCCGGTAGCCGATATACCGATGGGTCACTTGATCATCGCCACCTGTCTCCTCAAGATGGACGACTCAGATTCACCCTTACTACTTCGAGACTTGAAATGTCCTGATTTACTCGACCTCAAGAACTCCGATATCCTGAGTGTCGATATCTCGATGTGACGTCAGCTAGGCCCACAACACAGAGCTCTCACCTTTTCACCACTCGTGAAGTCAAAAGACTTCCTCTTCCAACCTCCGATGCCCGAGTCCTAGATGTGGGTAATCTCATGACACGTGTCCACTGCCAAACGAACGGTCCAAATCAAATCTCGCTGATTCGGGGTTCCTGGTGTCGAGTGACTCTCGTCCCGATATCCTCGATATCACGAATTCCGATATCCCGATACCTGTCGGGACTTCTGCCTTCCGTGAGGGTTAAACCCCGTGCACCTCCTGTCTGATCTGACGACTGATGGGATTTCTAAATGAGATCCAACGATTGTTGATATCCCACTTCTGTATGCTTCTGCTGCCTCTTTCTTGGACATGAAAAACCTTCCAACGGTCTAGATCTCCTTCTTCAACCGATCTGACGACGACTGTGCTCCCTCCTGAGCTTGCACACTTACTTCCTACACTTGGAAAAACTCCAAGTTCCCAAAGCCCTCGACCTTTTCCTTTATTCTCTGCAAGCTCCTTTGCCTGAGTTCTCGTCATGCGTTCTCCTCAATGTTGTTCCTCCTGAGATTTCACTTTCGAATCCTTGAAGGATTCTTCAACTCTTACACCTATGTAGGGTATTCACATGCGCACACAGAAGGTGCTATCCATCCTGAGATTTCTTGTAGCTTCAACCTCTAAGGAAACTCGGCTCTTTCTTTCTTTTCTCCCTCAGATGGAGAAATTGGATGCCCTTCTGGCTATCCTTCTGCTCAAGCAACCTCTTGTTGAGTCTGCAGCGTGTTCAACAACCCTGTAAAGATCCCTCAGTGGATTCTTCCTCTAAGTTCCATAACTCAAAGAGTTCTCTTCTCTTCTTGGTGCCTGTCTGCACAATGTCTCTATGCCCACCTCGCAGAGTATCTTTTCATAGAACGTCCAGCAGTTCTATTCACTTCTACGCACCCTATGCACCTACTCAATGCCCACCTAGTAGAGCTCTCAGAATCCTCAGTGATTCTAGTTCTTTTTGAACTCACAACAGAGTTCTATCTTTGTGCACTCCTTGCACTGGCTCAGTGCCCACTTGGTAGAGTTTCACAAAAATCCTCAGAGCTTCTGTCTGCAACTGTGTTCTTCCCTACAGAACCTTACCTCCAAGCTGTTCAGCAACCTTGAGGTCTTCACCAAGTTGTTGATTCCAGTTCCTGTGCCGGAGCACGTCTTTGTCTGAACCCACAGTATTCAGATATGCATCCTTTGTGCACGACTATCAGAACCCATAGTGTTCTATCACACCCTCCTGGTATGAAGCCTCAAAGACCTCTCAAGCCTGAAATCAAACCAACTCCTGCAAATGCAAACCCACAGCATACATCTACAGCATAATAGAACACTCACAGACATCCACATAACACATAAATACATGCGGGAAAAACTGCTTCTGTTTATATTAAATGGAAAATGTTTGTTTATACAAGGTGTTCCTGAGCATGGCCTGTAACAAGGTCTTGGCTCTTCTCCTCTCTACCTCTTCTATCTCCACTAACTACTCAAAGAGATACAATCAATCTTTTTACATGAGGGGGCTCTTCGAGTGCTTCCTTCCAAACTACCTACCCTATTCAATTACATTGAATGGGCTATCTAGTCCGCTATCGGGTTCTAGATCTCAGCCTTACAAACATTAAAGGCCTATCTATTCTACGCCTGCACAAAGGCACGGCTTCATGGCTCAACAACCTAAGCATTTAATTACATTGAAGTAAGGTTTCAAATGAGGTTGTGCCTCTCTCTTCAACGTGTGATTTGAATTCGCCGGCGTGGCTGGCTAGCTGGCTAGATGATGTGGAGAGATGCTCCTACATCATACTCCTCAGCCGAAAAATTGAGCTCCTACTCATGAGCTTCCCATCTCTCAGTTTTGGAAATCCTCCTGGATCCCAAACAAACCTCTGGAGCTATTCATCTACTCCATCTTCCTGTTGCTACTGTTGTTGTTGCTGCTTCTTCCTTTCTGCTCAGCTGCTCTTCATTTGCATTCCTTGCTGACCTTAACATCAGCCTTCTTATCTTCTCAATCACTTCGTCCAGCTGCTCCAGTGGCTGGATCTATTTTTGCAGTCTCCCCAGCTGCAAAAATTTTCGGCTCATGGGAAGATCACTATGATCTGCCATGTTTTCTTCATCAGCTTCCAACTTCACCTGTTGGATGTGCATGTCTTGCACTATTACCCTTCTCTCCAGGGCTTCAATCTACTCATACAAATCAAAAAAACAAATATTTTCTGCCCCTTCTTCTTCTTCTTCTGCAAACTCCCATGTTGCAGTCTTTTCATCTTCCTGGCTGAATGTGTTAATCCATTCCTCAGAATGCTCATCATGCTCTTCTGCTTCTTCTTCTGCTTTCAGCTTCAATGCTATATATTCCTCAGCTTCCTTGCTGAATGCATTGAGACACTCCTCAGAATGCTCATTTTCTTCTTCGTCTGCTTGGGCAGCTTCCAAAGTCTGCTCCAATTCCTCTTTGACAATTTCAGTTGGCTTTCCCCCTGTAGTTGTTGCACCTGCAACACAGATTTTTTCCTCCTCCTCGGCAAGTGGTAGGAATATCTGTATTCCCCCAATCATTAGAAGGTCCTTCAGATCCTCCTCTTCTGTCAGTTGCACATGCTGATCCAAACTCACCTTCCAAACTCACCTTTGAGCTCATCTGCTCTGTAAGCTCCTCAGGCCAATTCCAACTCATCTGCTCATCCCTGCCCACATGGCAATATGGGAGCTATTCACTACTTCCCTGGCAGACCATGAGATCAACTGATCCCACCTTCATCAACAATCCTTGCTGAGTTGAACTCACCTCCGAGTCCATGAGACTTTCAGACAGTCTCGAATGCTCATCTCTGCCCACCTGGTAGTCCAAGATGCTTCCACTGCCCTCTTGGTAGTCTTTGAGATCCCGCAGTGACCTCATATCATTGCCCAGCTGGCAATGTGAATTTCCCTAGCTGTCCTCCTGAAAGTCTGTGAGAACTTCAACTGATCTCAACTCTATTCCCTTGCCCACCTGGCAATCTGGAAACCTTTCGCTGCCCTCCTAGCAGTCTGTAAGATCCCCAACTGATCCCAATTCATTCTCAACATCATTGAGACCTCTCCCAATCTATGGTTCGTATGCCTGAACCATCTCCTCAGGTTCGTCGAGGTTTTTAGCATACCTCAGCCACTCTCTTAACATCCTACGCTGTCTTCTGACCATCAACTCCTTGACTACCATTTTGTTTTCGTCTTCTTCATGGGCCATTCATATACCCATCTCGGCTTGGGTTTTTGTTGCATCCACAGTTCAATCTTTTCTATGTCTGCCCTTATTTCAGCGAGCTCTTTATCCATCTTTGCAAGCTTTTCTTCTTTTCTCTTCCTCCCAGCATGCCTATGGCCTTCAATAACCATGGTGTTGTCCCTGTCTTCTTTCCTAGCAAACCTGTTGCTGTCACTCCGTACTAAGAGTGTTTCCAGCTTCATCCTATAGTCCTCCTGACTATCTTCTTGATTGTTGCCTACCTGCAAACAACCATCACAGAGTCTCCAGTGCTCTGTCTTCCTTTTCCTTCTCCCTCTGCTTGCAATATACAAACAAAGTTCTCGCTCTGATACCACTTGACGCGTATCAGAGTGCTCCTTACCTCTTATGCCTCCCTCACCTGAAATATACAGACAAGAATCAGGCTCTGATACCACTTGACGCAGTAAGTGCATGACCACCACCTTGTGCTCTCTTTCTCACGGGATCGATCAATCATTCCCTAAGCTGAAGCAGCTCTTTTGATTCCCTACTGGAATCTGTATTAAAAACCCGATCCACAGGTCCTTCTATTCCCTGTCACGGTCTCTGCACGCACCTATGACCTTTCCCCAATTTAATTTAGGGTTCCAGGGTTTCGTGATCCCCGACGTCAAGAGTTCTTGTCCTCTCAAACTCCGACTTACCGATGCACCCTCTTTTGGCCTTATCCCCTTCTTTCTATACCCTGGTCCATGTGACCAGTTCCCATAAGACCACAGCCCTATCTCCTTCGGGGGTTTTGGCTTCAAAATCCTGATGCGCTCCAATTCCCGTTATCCCTCCAGGCTAAGCTCGTGGTCCACGCGACCTCCCCTATATGACCACAGTCATACCTTTTATCGAGGTTTCGGACATCGCAATGCCGAAATCCAAAAACACTTTGTCTATGGGATTCTCAATATCCTGACTCGCAATTTTCCGATGTGATTATCCTATCGAGACCTTTTCCAGAGGCCTCGATCACTACCACGCGTCCCCTCAAGATAGACAGTATTGATCACCTCTCATTATTTCGTGACTTCAAATGTCCCGAGCGTCTCATCTTCAGGACTTGCGAAATGTAGAAATCTGATGCTCCGATTTGACCTTCTATCATGACTTTTCCCAATAATCCAGATCTTTGCCATGTGTCCCCAACTGATGGATGACCCTAATCCAATATTGTTGTTTCAGAGTTTTCGATGCTCCGATGATAGAATCCTTTGTCAACTCAAAACCCCGGTAGCCGATATACCGATGGGTCGCTTGATCATCACCACCTGTCTCCTCAAGATGGACGACTCAGATTCACCCTCGCTATTTCGAGACTTGAAATGTCCCGATTTACTCAACCTCAAGAACTCCGATATCCCGAGTGTTGATATCCCGATGTGACGTCAGCTAGGCCCACAACACAAAGCTCTCGCCTTTTCGCCACTCGTGAAGTCAAAAGACTTTCTCTTCCAACCTCCGATGTCCGAGTCCTATATCGAGGTAATCTCATGACACATGTTCACTCCCAAATGAACGGTCCAGATCAAATATCGGTGAATCGAGGTTCCTGGTGTCGAGTGACTCTTGTCCCGATATCCCCGATATCATGAACACCGATATCCCGATACCTGTTGGGACTTCTGCCTGGCGTGAGAAGGGTTAAACCCCATGCACCTCCTGTCCAATCTGATGGCTGACGAGATTTCTAAATGAGATCCAATGGTTGTCGATCTCCCCCTTTTGTATGCTTCTCCTGCCTCCTTCCTGGACGTGAAAAACCTTCCAATGGTCCAGATCTCCTTCTTCAACCAATCTGATGGCAACTGTTCTCCCTCTTGAGCTTTCACACTTACTTCCTGCACTTGGAAAAACTCCAAGTTCCCAAAGGCCTTGACCTTTTCCTTTCTTCTCTACGAGCTCCTTTGCTTGAGTTCTCGCCGTGCATTCTCCTCGACGATGTTCCTCTTGAGCTTTCACTTACGAATCCTTGAAGGATTCTTCAACTCCTACACCTCTGTAGGGTATTAACATGCACACACAGAAGGTGCTATCTTTCCTGAGATTTCCTGTAGCTTCGACCTCTAAGGAAACTCAACTCTTTCTTTCCTTTCTCCGTTAGATGGAGAAATTGGATGCCCTCCTGGCTATCCTTCTGCTCAAGCAACCTCTTGCTAAGTCTACAGGGTGTTCAACAACCCTGTGAAGATCCCTCAGTGGATTCTTCCTCTAAGTTCCAGAACTCAAAGAGTTCTCTTCTCTTCTCTGTGCCTGTCTACACAATCTCTCTATGCCCACCTGGCAGAGTATCTTTTCACAGAACGTCCTGCAGTTCTGTTCCCTTCTGCGCACCCTATGTGCCTACTCAATGCCCACCTGGCAGAGCTCTCAGAATCCTCAATGATTCTAGTTCTTTTTGAACTCACAGCAGAGTTCTATCTTTCTGCACTCCTTGCACTGGCCCAATGCCCACTTGGCATAGTTTCACAGAACTCCTCAGAGMTTTTGTCTGCAACTGTGTTCTTCCCTACACAGCCTTACCTCCAAGGTGTTCAGCAAYCTTGAGGTCTTCACCGAGTTGTTGATTCTAGTTCATGTGTCGCAACACATCTTTGTCTGAACCCGCAATATTCAGATATGCATCCTCTGTGCACGGCTATCAGAACCCGCAGCATTYTGTCACACCCTCCTAGTATGAAGCCTCAAAGACCTCTCAAACCTGAAATCAAACCAACTCCTGCAAATTCAAACCCACAACATACATCTATAGCATAATAGAACACTCACAGACATCCACATAACACAGAAATACATGCAGGAAAAACTGCTTATGTTTATATTAAATGGAAAATGCTTATTTATACAAGGTGTTCCTAAGTACGGCCTGTAACAAGGTCTCGACTCTCTTCCTCTCTACCTCTTCTATCTCCACTAACTACTCAAAGAGATACAATCGATCTTTTTACATGAGGGGGATCTTCGAGCGCTTCCTTCAAAACTACCTACCCTATTCAATTACATTGAATGGGTTGTCTAGTCCGCTATCTGGATCTAGATCTCATCCTTACAAACATTAAATGCCTATCTATTCTACACCCGCACAAAGGCACAGCTTCACGGCTCAACAACCTAAGCATTTAATTACATTGAATTCATGTTTCAAATGAGGCTGCGCCTCTCTCTTCAACGCGTGATTTGAATTTGCTGGCGTGGTTGGCTGGCTGATGTGGAGAGATGCTCCTGCATCATAATAGCCTATCCCCTTCTTCCCCATATTCCCTTTCTTTTATAGAGTTTTTAGCACCTCCAACTTTCCCTAAATCACTTTTAATTTAAGTTTCAATAAAAATCTTCTAAATATTCCCCTTCGCACAAGTGTCGTCCATCCCCCTCTTTCCTCCAATAATTATTTTCTTTAAATTTATTAATTGTCTCATTTCCCTCACCCACCTAGAGTTGGTCCTAAATTTACTCCTAGGTGTTCCTAGATTCCCTTATAGGTTTAAATACTTTCCCTAAAGTGAAGTTGCTAATTTAGTTCATTTTAGAAGGTTCTTAATTGCAGATTCCTTACTATGTTGACCTCGCTTTTTCCATAAGTTCCCCTCTTTCCCTTATTATTAGGGCCAAAATGGTAGTTGAACTATTTACTCTTTTCCTTTTATTATTAAATTTGAAATCTTTTTACACTTTCACAAGTTAAATAATTTATTTCTTCTTTACAATTTAAAACCATGGATTTTAATTAAATTATTTCTCTCTTCATTTTACCCCAAAAATTTATGAAGACTGAAACTGTTACTTAGGTGGTTTTTAGTTTAAATTTTCATTTTTATTTTTATAGGGTCTTCTTCATAAGGTTAAACAAAATTTTACCCTAAAGAAGTTTTAGACTTAGGGCTTAGATTCTGAACTGGGCGAAAATTATTTACGGAAGTTGTTTTAATAATTTCTTAATGTGTTAAAAGTCTTAGGACCATCTAGGTTTAATCCTTCATCAACATCAACGTGACGTGCCCTTCAGGACGCACCACATGCTCCAGGGGTGCCACTCGCCTCTAGTGTTTCCTTTGCGCGATGTGCCCTTCAGGATGCACCACGTGCTCCAAGGGTGCCACTTGCTTCTAGTGTTTCCTTTACGTGACGTACCCTTCAGGATGCACCATGTGCTGCAAGGGTGCCACTCACTTCTTGACTGATTGGCAGACATCAATAACCATTGGAGTCAACACTCCGCCAGGTGAACTTGTGGGAGACTAAGGGCTTTAAGGAATAAGGCCCCCGCCTTATTGCGTGCCCCTTAGAATCATCATGAGCGACTTTCACAGTCTGCCATCACGGCATCATGGATCCTCTTGAACTAGGTAATTATTAACCTACAATTCAAGCCACGGCGGGAGTGCTAGTAGGCTGTGGTAGGGCTGTTGTCCACACCTCTCCCTCAACCTCTATGGAAATCGTGTGTGGCCCCTTTACTGCATATGTGAGTCTGGTCGGCAAGCTATCGTCAGCCTGCATCATCAACAATCATATTAGAACATGTCCACATCATATTATCAAATCAAATATACTAAAATCACAGTAAACAATCAACCCCAAAGCACACTCCCTGACTCGATCCGGAGTCCAAGGGGTCCTGTTGATGCCTCTGCATCCTCAAGGACAAAAACCCGGCACACTTAGTAAAATCAAGTCAATAGCACCTGTCCATGTCAAAGTAGTAAAACATCATGTCATCTATCATATCGCATCATAATCAAGGATAAATGTTTTATTATCATAGAAGTCCAGATCACTTGCGAGCAAGTGTCCTCAAAGAATAAGTTTTCTCAGTGCGCCAGAGCGAGATGTTACATAGGGTTTATGGTGGAAGACCTTAATGACATTTTCAATCTAAAATGTTTATAAAATTTATCTTATAAAAAATTAGATAGTTAGGTTAATAATATTTAAAATATTAAATATTGAAATTTTATTTATAAATTTTAGCTTACAAAATATTAAATATTTAGCTTAATCCTATCTAAAATATTTAGCTTTTAAATTCTATCTAAAATATTAATATTCAGTATTAAAGATTACCATTTATTAACCTTTATACACTCATGTAGAATTAAAAAGCATTTATTTGCATTTCCTTTTTGTTCAGTTACTCAAAACTAAAAACAATTGTATTTAGTTTATATTCACTCTCAAAATTTTATGAATGTAACATCACTTTACATTTCTCTAAATTAGGATTTCTGAAAATTAGGGTTTATGTTAAGGTTTAGCTTCAATCATAGGGAGCAAGCCACAAGCCACCTATAACGCCTTTGAGATGTTACATTTTTTTAATTTAGAATTTCTGAAAATTAGGGTTTATATTAGGGTTTATGGTGCAAGACCTTAAATGACATTTTAGGGTTTATGGTGGAATACCTCATGTGTTATGTTAATTGAATACTTTAATTCTTTACTAAATATTTAACCTTCTAAGGTATGAATGCATTGACCAAGATGACTTAAGAGTTGTATGTGTCTCATATATTTTCTCTTTATTTTCATTTTTTATTTACCAATTGTTATCATTTATGATAATTGATGATATGGTGAAAATATGTTTTAGCAATAAATGATTCAATTAATGTTTCATTACAATAGATATTACAATTTTGTATTCACATTAAGATGGGATAAAGTGATGAAAGGTTACCATAGCTTCAAAACATCAAGCTATGGATCCCAACATGTATTTTTAATAAGGAATTAAAGTCTTACTCATTAATTGGAGATTTTAATGTTTTATTAATGTAAGCACCATTGATGGAGATTTTTTTATTAAAAATAAAATTAGCTTCAGAATCTTTATTTTTATTAGCTTCAGAAATTGTATTTTTTCGAACCTAAGAGAAACCTTTCTTTTCAACTTCAAAAAATTTATTTTATCAGTCTCTTTATCTAAACAAAACAAACATAGAGAATGAGTAAATAGAATGTAGATAGATTTGGTTCTGTATTTTATATTTATATGGATAATTCTACATGCATATATACTGCTAGAGTCTTACAATTATGTTCCTATTCTCTATGAATAATGGTTTTTCAAAATCATACAAAAGCTAATCTTAACTGCATTTTCTTTTTTCCTTTTTCGTCTTCATGACAATGCTTCTATGATTAAAAAAATTCATAGATATTTTTTTATTCATAATTGTCATAATTTATGATTTTGTTTCTTTTCTTGTCTTTTAGTCTTAGTTATGAAATGCTCCAATAAATTGTGCATTTTTTTCAGTGCTCAAATGACTATGGATCCGACCATATGGAGTTCTTTTCCATTTGATATTTTGCAAATGGTGTTTATATGGCTTCCTTTATCAGTGTTGACTAAGTTTAGAATTGTTTCTAAATGTTGGAAGGACATTTTAGAAAGCCAATCTTTCTTGTCACAATGCAGCCAAATTTCCATGAATGAATTTGGATTTATCATCATGTTCTTCCATGATAGAAACAATTATTTCCTTGGAGAATACCTTAATCAAGATGGGCACATTTCTCGTTTTCTTGTGTCGTTTATTGATTCTAGATACAGATTTGAGTATGCAGTTGGATCCATGGTTTTGCTATATTTTCCAACAGAATACTCCCATTGCAACAATTATTTTTTGATGAATCCATTTACCAAGGACTTTAAAAATATTGGTTGTACATTGGTTGGATATTGTGGTCTCTTTTCACTACTACAAAAAGCGACTGCCAATAAATATGATTGGGTTGTCTTGAAACATGTTTATAAAAGGATGCAGTTGAAGTATTACATTTGTAGTTTCCTTGATAGGGTGTGGAGAAGGACATAACTTCCTTATGGTGGCACTACAACCCATAAGGATGCAGTGTTCTATAAGAATAAAATATTTTGGTTGTATTTAGACAAAGATTATGAAGATTATCCTCACTATGGGTACACAATCTATTGGTTGGATGTTTTAAAAAATGAATGGGGGTCTTCATTTGTTTCCATCACAGAGATACAATGTTTCATTACCATTATACAATAACCAGCTAATATGTGTCATCAATGATGGTTCAACCTCTGTATGGGAAATTGAGGAAGTTGAAAATTTCCATTTTGGTCAAGCCTATTCTGAATGAAGAGTAGACTATTTTTAGGATGACTGGGGATTCAAATGGATCTTATTAGAAGAAATTTATATAGATATAAATAAAAAATGCCCCGGTTATCTTCCATTTTGAACATTGCATGGGACAATACTTATGTGCAATTACAACGACTTTCCCTTCATGTTCTACAATTTGATTACTAGGTTGTGTATTCCTATTGCTATCGATAATGTATCCAATGAATAGAGCTATGGGTTCAACATTCCTACAATTGAGAATTTCAATGATCTAATTGAAAGTGGAAATGTTTTTCCACTTATTCCAAATATGGACTCTATTGATGGCATTCCACCCTTGGGCATCGATATGATGTAATAGGTCATTATGCATCATTTAAACATTTAATACTATATTTTAAACTTGTTTTTCTCTATTTAATAATGTTTTCTCATTGGGAATATATATATGGTTGTAACATGTTAATAGAATTTTCATATTCAAATCTTTATATTTTATTTATATAATTTTAAATCTTTTTTCTAAAGTTTTTTTTGCATATAATTTTACTTTTCCTGGTTAATCTGCATCGAAATTTTAATTTGTCTTCTACTGTAGTTGTTTTGGTTATATGGTTATTACAATTTTACTTCTAACCTTTTTTCCATGTCTACTTCATTATTGTGTTCATGTGACTTACTATATATTCAAATGTGTCAAAATATGTTATTTTTTAGTGTGTTATTATTTCCATAAAATGTTCTTCTCTATATGAATGGAATTTATATTACTTTAGAAATGTTAAAATTATGTTATTATTTCTATGTAGTTGTAAAAATGTCCATTGAAGGAACAAGTAAGCATTCTACCAAACACAATAGATTACCGACATCATGTTAGAGGGATAATGATATCAACAAAAAAAAGATGCAATAAATGAACGTAGAAGACTTCTATATCATAGAAGGGTCAGGGAAAATACTACTGAAACATATTTTCCCATTAGTCGTAAGTATCATAGTTTGGAAGATATCATGCAAAGAACATTTCCCATCAATATTTCATTCCTAGAACCTTTTCATAATCATAATATTTTAACTATTCCACAATATTCTAACAACCTTAATTTTATTGGGGAAACTTCTCATATTTCGGAAGATCATCATGTACATAGGCTATGTACGAATGAAAACCTCCATACTTGTACCAATGTAATTTCAAGTTTAGATCATGGAGTAACGACAAAATACATGTAGGATCGAGTTATTGATGTCATTCCAGAAAATGTGCCATCTACTGAAGTGCTTGTTCGCCATGTGCTTGCTCATTTGCTAGAAAATTTGCAAAATCCTCATCCTAACATCGTTTCTTCCTTTCACAACCCTCATTCTGAAGAAAATGTTGCAACACCAATAGAATCAATCATCCCGCATACTATTTCACTTGGAAAAACAAAGGTATTTCAACCATCATTCATGATGACTATAGTTGAACTTCTTAACTTGTATTGTTGACTTTAATCATATTTTTTTCTTTACTCAAGACATTGTTCACCATAATAGAGGTATAGAAATGAACTTCGTTCATATTGGAAAAGATCATGTTACAATTCAACGAGAAGAATCTCATCACCTCCCTTCAAATCTTCCTAGACCATCTAATTGGAAAGCAAATGTTGGTGTTGTATGTATTTGATTTTCTATTTTTTTATAGTTAGACTCCTCCATTTTCACACTTAGATGGACATTAACATTTATTGTATTTTATGACTAGGACACCATTCAATGCAACCAGGATAGATAAATGCACTCCATAAATTTAAGGGAAATACCAGTTGGAAGTAATAGGCCCAATCCACTTGTTGAAAATTTGGGTGGGCCCTGTCACATTGATGAAGATGAAGTAGATTTCAGAGGTCATTTTATTCTTCCCATTGGTGGTCAACATGATCCCATGCCTAATGGAAATATACAGTTTCATCCCCGAATGATTGCAGTACATAAAATTTTTCGAGGGAAGATAGATAACCTCTCCATTGCTCAAATGTGCCATGTTTGCCATGAATCATATCCTAGAATCCAAGTTTTGATGGGGTCTGAAGGACCTATTTTTAAAATGTGTAAGAAGGAGAGAGGTTCCCATCATTTTTCTCAATGGAATCACATGGATCCTGGTGAGCAACCTCGTGTTCTAAGAGTACTTTCCCAATTTGAAGACATGTGTATAGCACGTGTAAATCCTATATTGAAATTAACCCATGCTCGTGGTGGGAAATATAAATATAGTGGCCACACTATCATCTTTCCACAAGATATTTCTATGATTGCTAGAAATCTTCCACAACGTGTTGAATATCTTGTCTTCTTAATTTTGAGGAGACGTGGTGCCCAATCTAAATATTATGAATGTTATGTCAAGAGATCACGGTTCATGAATGCATTGTATTACAAAATTCAAATGGACAAATCTTATCAAGATGTTCAAATTGACATGGACTCAGTTACTGCTCTGCTAGAAAACCCAATAGATGTGTCAACTAGACTTAAATTTGTTGATTGTGATATTGAAGAAACAGATAATAATGTTGCTGACATTCAAGGTTTTCATGTTGACCGTTTTTACTCTCATCCTTCATCTTTTTTTTCTCGCCTACCAAATGAACGTAGAGAAGTGGAAGAAATAAGAACATTTATTGAAAATGCTCAGTCTTCACCTATTCAACCTTTAGACTGGCTAGATATTGGTTCATCTCCAATTAATGAATATAATACTGAAGGGTTATTAGACATGGAATTCCCCACATTATTCCCTGTTATCACTCTGTAAATTTCCTAGAGGTTGAAAAGAGGAAATACACAAAGGTAACCTTAACCAACCACTTTTAAAGCTGGGATCTAGCCCTTCCAGCTTCAGAGAGGGATCTCTCTTTATAATTTTG
>ML781207.1:80657-102003 GCA_009831015.1 Picea engelmannii | reverse complement strand
ATTTGGTAAAAAGATAAACAACTTGAATGGGGAGACCCATATTAACATTTACATATAAATATAGGTTATCTTTGGTGTAGACATTTGAATAAAAAGGTGACATTGCAACATATGGACAACAATAATTTAGTTGATAGACTTATATATAATATAACAATTGACAATTGAATTAATGAATGTTAAACATTATTTCATGGATTTTTAATGTTTTCAATTTAATTTGAATTTTTTGGAAGTCTAAAATATTGATGTTAACTTCATAAATTGATTATTGTCCATATTTGGCCATCTCACAAACTTTTTAATGTATACTCGAAGACCAACTTCACACATACCATATTTTCCTCCTCAAATCTATTAAATAATACTCAGTTAATGGAAAATAATTTTTTACTTTTAAGTTACCAATATATCACATGGATTTATATTTATTGGCTTCAAATATAACTATTCTAATATCTCTTTATGAAATAACATTTGCATTCAATTCTATAAATATATTTCTTTGATATGTTGCAATGGGATTTTTTCTTTTACATATCCTCATGGTTTTATATTTAACCTCTTCAAATATAACTATTTTAATCTCTCTTTATGAAACCACTTTAGCATTCAATTCCACAATAACCTCCCTCTCATATGTTGCAATGGGATCTTTTCTTTAAGTCGTCCTCCTCTTTTTTTTTCTCTGAAATTATGACAATATTCTATAACATTTCTCTCTACCCAAGCATATACTTCTTGATAAAACAATATAAACCTTAAGTAAAGACATAAATTTATACAACCCTCAAGGAAAATCATATATTTATACAACCATTCATGTAATGTTACAATGTCACTAAAATTGGAATTTCCTTCCATGCACATTGCAATGTGACATTCATGCAAAAACCATGTTATCTTACTAAACTCTTTTCTTTGTTACATTGCGACAAACGTCATAATGTCATCCTGTTACACACTTTGAGATGACTTTACTATATTGTGATGAACATGTCGCTAGGGCTTGATATGCTTGCATATCCTCACATCAGATTTTGACCTTCATGCACAATCCTTGTTTTTTTTCAAAACTCTTTCCTTCGTCACATTGTGATGAACAAATCTAAAATCTTGATGTCAACTTCATCAACTTATTTATGTCCATATTTTGCCATCTCACATACCTTTTAAAGTATATTTCAATACCAACTTCACACATACCATTTTTTCCTCCTAAAAGCTCTTAAATAATATTAAGTTAATGGCAATCAAATTATTAATTTTAAATTACCACTATATCAAATAGTTTTATATTTAACCTCTTCAAATATAACTTTCTTAATCTCTTTTTATGCAATCACTTAGGCATTCAATTCCACAATAACCATTCTCTGATATGTTTCAATGGGAAATTTTTCTTTAAGTTGTCCTCCTCTTTTTTTCCTCTGGAATTGTGACACTTCTATAACATTTCTCTTTACCCAAGAATATACTTGTTGATTACAAAATATAACCTTTAATTCAATACATAAATTTATATAACCCTCAATTAAAATCATATATTTATACAATTGCTCATGTCATGTTACAATGTCACTAAACCTCGCATTTCCTTTCATACATATTGCAATGTGACATTCATGCAAAAACCATGTTTTCTTACTAAACTCTTTTCTTTGTTACATTGAAATGAACTTCATAACATCATCATGTTACACACTTTAAGATGTTGTTCCTATGTGATGAAACATGTTGCCACGATTTCATATTCTCGCATATCCTCACATCCCATTTTGACCTTCATTCAAAAACCTTTTTATATTTCAAAACTCTTTCATTCGTCACATTGCGACAAAAAGATCTAAAATATTGATGTCAACTTCATCAAATTATTTTTTTCCATATTTGTCCATCTCACATACTTTTTAAAGTATATTGCAAGACCAACTTCACACATACCATTTTTTCCTCCTGAAAGCTCTTAAATAATATTCAGTTAATGACAATCAATTTATTACTTTTAAAATACGAATATATGACATGGTTTTATAGTTAACCTCTTCAAATATAACTATTTTAATCTCTCTTTATGCAATAACTTTAACATTCAATTCTACAATAAGATTGCTTTCATATGGATGCAATGGGATTCTTTATTTAAGTCATCCTCCTCTTTTTTTCATCTGAAAATGTGACAATCTTCTATAACATTTCTCTTTAACCAAGTATATACTTCTTCATTACATAATATAACCCTTAAGTAAATACATAAATTCATATAACCCTCAAGAAAATCATATATTTATATAACCCTTCATATATTGTTGCAAAGTCACTAAACCTGAGATTTCCTTCCATGCACATCACAATGTGATGTTCATGAAAAAACCATGCTATCTTACAAAAAAAAATCATTTGTTACACTCCAACGAACTTCATAACATCGCCCTATTACTCACTTTGAGATGACGTCATTATGTGACGAAACATAGAACCATGGTTTGATATACTCGCACATCCTCACATTGCAATGTGACCTTCATGCACAAACCTTGTTATATTACAAAACTCTTTCCTTTGTCACATTTTGACAAATTTTCTAACATCGCAATATATCACACCTAGACCTCCCATCACTTTATGTCATATATGTGCATGTACTTACATCACATTGTCACAAGCATTTCATAACACTAGAATGTGACAATCATTACCCAATGTGGGAATGTCATGTTCAAAACTCTAATTTCACAATGTGACAAACATAACCCACTATGAGAGTGTGACAAACCAATTGGAACACCATCATTTTTTAAACAAAGACCCTTCGTCCCAATGTCTTTAGCATAATACTTTATTAATTTATTAATACTTTTTCAATATGTTATAAATGTTTCACTTTATTATTGTATT
Organism: Picea engelmannii; assembly: GCA_009831015.1. Classification (NCBI taxonomy): domain Eukaryota; kingdom Viridiplantae; phylum Streptophyta; class Pinopsida; order Pinales; family Pinaceae; genus Picea; species Picea engelmannii. Next base: position 99,105 of record ML781207.1, on the reverse strand, counting down.
CATACTTGATTTATGTATTACTTAGTATTGTATTATTGTTTTAATTAATTAATATATTTCTTTTCAACATTATATTCTATAATAATGTACAAATAATTTATTTATACATTAGGTTACTGATTTTATTATTTAACACATTATTATATTTATGTATTAATAAGTTAATTAATATACATTTAAGAATTATTTAATTAATACATTAATACTTTATCACATTTAAAAAATCACATAGCATGGTTCATATATCACATTAATGTTATAAGTAATACATAATAAGTAATACATAATATGTTTATCACATTATTGTTTTTGTTATTTATCATATTGCTACATTACTACATTAACGTTTTTTACATAGATCTATCCATATCTTATTGATGTATTAATGAATTTTCATTTTTATTTTGATTATTTATCACATTACTCTTTTTATTATTTATCATATTGCTACATTACTACATTAATATATATTTTTGTACATTGATATATTCATATCTTTTTAATGTATTGATACATTTAGAGTTTTTTAAGTTAATTAATACATTACATTATAAATCAATAATTTAATATTTTATTTCATAAATCACCTTACTATTTTTATTATTTAATACATTTAATACTTTATCACATTAATTTAATCATTTTTTTACACATCAATTTATATCTCATTCATATATTATTTAAATTATACATTAATACATTTAATACAATAACTTATAAGTAATTAATATATTATTTAAATAATACATTAAATTATATCATTATGTATTATTTAAATGCATTTAATAAAATAACTTATATATAATTAATATATTATTTAAATTATACATTTAATTCATTTAAGATTTTCATGTATTTACTTTATTATTTTATTAAAGTAAATAGGAAACTTTCATGTATTTAATTTATTATTTTGTTATGTAGTGTAATATTTTATTTCTCATTAATTTATTTATATTTTATAATTAATTAATAAATAATATTAAATTTATAATCAATAATTATCAACTAATGTATTAATACTTTATAAAATATTTCATATATTTATTACTTTAACACATTGATATAATAATTATTTTATACATTAATGTAATAATACATTAATGTAATACGGAGCTCTGCAACTAGGGTTTGAGCTTTCACAACCAGCGCGAACTAAGCACAATAGATGACATCCCCGCAAGGGCTTATGAACCGCGGGGAGGGGGCGCCGCCTGGCACCTCCTACAGACAAGTCGTGGCCAACGAAAATCCTGCTGCAGGAACGAAAAGACCAACCTTTGAAGCCCCTCCAGACATCCGCGCGCAACTTTTTGCAGAAGGAACCTTCAAGGACCGGGATATGGACATCGACCCAGCCAAGGAAAAGATCTCAGCAAGTGTCTCAGCCCCTTGGACACCAGGTAAATGCATTCCTCAGGTGCCACAGGCCCCAAAATATGTCATAAGCTCACCCCGCATAGAGGAGCATAAACAATACATGCGAGATAATGCCCTAGTGGGAAATTTCTTAGGGATTTGGCCCTCGGAGCATGATCTGGTCAAATGGATGCAACACTGGTGGAAACTGAAAGGCCACTATGACCTGCAACTGGGCTCGAAGGGATTTTTTACAATCATCTTCCACAACCTGGAGGATAGAAAATGCATCTTTGATGGGGGGCCTTACTTCTATAACTCGGCCGGACTCTTCTTGAGATTCTGGACAGAGAAGTTCAGCCTGGAAAAGGAAGACTTTGCCCATGCGCCGATTTGGATCAGACTGTACTCGCTCCCCCAGGAATTCTTGTTGGAAGAGGTCCTAGCGGGCATAGGTAATACCATTGGTATATATGTTAACTCCTCCGAAGCCACCAAGCAGCGACGATACACATCATATGCACGAATCTGTGTATATCTGAACATAGCCAAGTCGCTCCCGGGTTCAATCACGCTGGAATATCAGGACGAAGATTGGTCTCAAACCATCAATTATGAACATATTCCCTTCCGGTGCCGGAGATGTCATGAACATGGGCATCTCTTTCCTGAATGCCCTCTCAATGTGCCTCACAAGGAAGAGAACCCAGAAGGCGGCAAAGACAAGGATGGCTTCATGCAACCAGCAGGAAGAAGGCGATAGGGGGGAAGAAAGCAACCAGCCCAGGTAAGTAAAGATCCAACCACAAGCAATAAGTTTTCCATTTTACAAGATCAACCAGAAAACCCTACTACCCCAGCAACCTTGAATGCACCACTCTCGAACAATGTACCCCAATCCGCAAGCCAAGATGTTGAACAACCTCCAAGAAATAAGGAACCGAACCTTCCACCCATGGTCTTGGCTTGGGATCTGCCAGAAATGCAGGGGATTGAATATGGGGACGAAGAAATGGAGCTAGAGGAGCAGGACCTAGTTGGGGTGGACCTGGACCACCTTGAGCACGCTTATAGGCATCAAAAACTTTACACCATACCCAGGGATCAACTGAGGAAAGTGCACAAAATATTCCTCAATTCATCTGTAGGATCCTCAGCCTGGGCTAACAAATCCCTAGGCATCTAGGGTATTCAGACAAAAATCCCAAGCAAAGTCCAAAAAGACGAAAAGAAATGGGGTAGGAAATCCACAAACAAGCTCATACAGGAAATAGGAAGTTTCATGGTAAACTCAGGGAAAATCCATCTGATCTCGGATAGTTTCCCTCCTCTCCCCACCCCACCATCATTATGAAGATCATATCTTGGAATATCACAGACCTTAATGGACGTAGCAAGCAAAAAATGCTACGAGAACTGATTATAGCAGAAACGCCAGATGTAGTATTATTACAGGAAACAAAAAGTACTTCAGAATATATTGATCGGCTACTACCCTATTGCTGGAGCAAGGGGGGGCGGTCTCAATTGATGCCATAGGAATGGCTGGAGGATTGGCTATCCTCTGGAATACCAACGTTATACTAATGGAGAATCTTCACGCTACTAGATGGGCTATCACTGCAGATTATAGGCTCATTGGATCAAACAAGCCTGGGCATATAACTAATGTCTATGGACCAGCTACTCCAAGGGACAAACAGGCTTTCCTAAGGAGCCTAAGTTACTTGGCCAGCCTCACACAACACAACAGATGAATTGTTGGGGGAGATTTTAACATCATCCGTAGCCTAAAGGAGAAAAAAGGAGGATCAAAGCGGCTGGATCAAGACTCCTGCGACTTTAACAACCTAATAGATGATCTGCAGTTGATTGACCTGGATACTAGCAACGACACTCACACTTGGTCCAACAGACGAATGGGAATGCATCAAATAGCTTGTAAATTAGATCGCTTCCTCATATCGAAACCCCTTATGATGGATGGCACTGCAATGGAATCCACTATATTGAATCTCCCGGGATCGGATCATTGGCCCATACAACTTTGGTTGGAGGTCCCAGCCACTCCGGGAAATAAACCCTTTAGATTTGAACAGTTCTGGCTAGATCACTCGGATTTCCAAGCAAATATATAAGACTGGCGGAGAAAGGCAGAGATCCCTTACGGATCCAAAATGTACAGGTTGCAGGAAAAGCTGAAGAATCTTAAGCATACGCTTAAACTTTGGAACAAGCACACCTTCGGCAACATCTTTGACTCCCAGAAATAGCTATCAGAGCAAATGAACGAGATACAGCGCCAGATCATAGAGAAAGGGCTAACAGAAGAGCTCAAAGCCCAGGAACTCAGAGTGCATCAACAACTTGAAGACAGGAAGAGACAGGAAGAGATATTGTGGAAACGGAAGTCACGTATTCAATGGCTCAAGGAAGGTTAATGCAACACCAAATTCTTCCATCGAACTGCTATCCATAGAAGGCACTCTAATAGGATCACTCACCTCATCTCAGATGAAGGGGAAATCCTCCAATCCCATGCTAATCTAGAATCAAACTTGATTGATCATTTTCAAGACCTTCTCACTGAACCCATCCCCGATAAACATGAAGCCATCAATAAGATTACAAGGCATGTGCCTACCCTTGTAACCCAGGAGAAAAACACAGCTCTTATCAGACCCTTCACCATTGAAGAGGTAGATCAAGCACTCCAAGACACCCCCAAGGGCAAGGCCCCTGGCCCGGACGGCTTCACCAACGACTTCTTCCATTATTGTTGGCCGATGATCAGGACAGAGGTCCGGGAAATTCTAGAGGATTCTCAAGCCACAGGAAAGGTCCTCCAGGCTCTTAACGCCACTTTTATCACCTTAATCCCCAAAGAGGGACAGGCACACCGACCCAGACAATACAGGCCTATAGCTCTTTGCAATGTCATCTACAAGCTCCTTACAAAAGTAATATCCCGAAGACTCAAGCTGATTTTACCAGCAATCATCTCCCCGGAGCAATCGGGATACATCGAGGGCAGACAAATCCTGGACAGCATCATTCTGGCCCATGAGGTAATTCACTCCTTGCAGAAAACAAAAACCCCTAGTATTCTCCTCAAACTTGACCTATCTAAATCCTTTGATAAGCTAAGCTGGGAGTTTATGCGAGAAATGATTTTAGCTTTTGGTTTCAATCAAGATTAGGTAGCATGGATTTTAAACCTTACCTCCTCGGCCTTCTTTTCTCTTCTTGTCAATGGTGTGCCTTCGAGGCCCTTCTCCCCCTCCAGAGGGATTAGACAGGGCGATCCCCTGTCTCCCTTCCTTTTCATTATCATGGCTGAAGGACTCAGCCACTCCATCCACGCTTCTCTAGAAAACAACCGCCTGGCAGGGTTGCCCCTGCATGGCATCTCGCATAGCCAGTTTGTGGATGACACCCTCTTAATGGGCAGCCCTACTGTTAGAGAAGACAAATCTCTCCAAAAAAATCTCCAAACCTTCTCCGATGCCTCAGGTCTGGAATGCAAAAAAGATAAATCCCAAATCTTCTTCTTTAACACGCCTCCTCGGGTTCAACGCCACATCACGAATATCCTGGGTTTTAAAAGAAGCTCCCTTCCATCCAAATATCTCGGCATTCCCCTGATTGAAAACATCCTCCGGAATTCCTCTTGGGAACTTTTGTTGTCTTCTTTCACTAAAAGACTCTCCTCCTGGACTTTCAGAGCCCTAAACTTGCCCAACCATCTTATTCTACTTAAAGCCATTCTTCAAGCCCTCCCGATCTATACTTTTTCAGCGCTGGCTGCCCCAAAGTTTGTTCTCACCACCATCAAAAGCTTACAGAGGAACTTTATCTGGAAAGGCCTCAACAAAGAAAAGAAGATTGCACTCGTCAATTGGGAAAAACTCTGTAGGCCCAAAGATCAAGGAAGACTGGGTTTGAGGGATCCCTCTATAATGAACAAGGTTCTCAATGCCAAAATTTGGTGGCGTTGGTTAAAAAACCCAAAAGATCTTTGGGCTAGACTTTGGAGGAAGAAATATGCCCCCAGAATGACAAAGAAGAACCTCATTCGATGGAATGGGGACAACCCAAGCTCTTTGATTTGGACAGTGGCCAGGCAAAATAGACAGCTGGTCACTTAGCATGCCTTCTGGGAGGTAGGGAATGGGGAAACGGCCTTATTCTGGCAGGATTCCTGGCAACAATGGCCAGCCCTGCGCACTGAGGATTGGGCCCATGACATCTACACCCAATCCACTCGGCTGGGCCTGACAAAAGTAGCAGACTACTGGCAGAACAACTCCATAGAGGACACTTGGCACTATTGGCATCTGGATCGAGAAACCATTGACCCAGACTTACAGGTTGATATGACGCCACTGCAAGAAGAGCTGACCAAATGGAAAATACCCATAAGGGCAGGTGAAGATATTCTACGGTGGGGTTATAGGCCACAAGGCTCCTTCAGCACGCGGGAAGCCTATAAGATTAAAACGCAATCAGATCCCTCCCTAGCCTCGAAATCTTGGGTAAAAATCTGGAATCTCAAGCACTGGCCGAAGATCACTCTCTTCCTTTGGTTGGTCTCTCACTCAAGCATTCTCACCTGGGACAATCTCTTGAAGAGGATTTTTAATGGTCCCTCCATTTGTATACTTTGCGGAGAGGTAGAGGAAAACATGAACCACCTCCTTAATAGTTGTCCTTACACAGCTCAAATCTGGGATCAAGCAGCGCTCATCATGCGCACCTTGGATCGCCTCAAAGACAGCGTCATCGAAACTGTTATGGAATGGAGAGATCCGGCTTTCCTTTCTCCCTTACTTAATAGAATTTGGCGACTTCTACTTGGTTTCATCCTCTGGCAAACGTGGAAGGAGAGAAATAGAAGAATTTTCAAAAAGACCTCACTCCCATGGCATCAATGCTGGCGTCAGTGCCACCGCAACATCTTGGAAACTCTCCACCTAAGGAAGTGGTCCGTTGCAGACACAACTTGCTCTCCTTCCGAGCTCCCAATCCTTCAATACTGGACACCTCTCCCTTCTCCTCAGACATCCCCCCTCCCCTCTCCCACCTCGCCTTCGAGCCGGCCTCCCCATTGGGCTCCTCCCCCAGAGGATTTCGTCAAACTCAATTTCGACGGAGCCTCTAAAGGAAAACCTGGAGCTGCAGGGTATGGAGTGGTCTTCCGTAACCACAATGGGAAAATTCTTGCCATAGGAGCAGGCCCCCTTGGGCACACTACGAACAATGTAGCAGAACTCTGGGGTCTTATCAAAGGTTTACAACTGGCTATTAAAAATAACTTCCCAAAGCTAATCGTCGAGGGGGACTCTCAAATCATTATTGGTTTGCTGTGCAGAATCATAAATGGGGCAAACCCAGACAACATTTCACCCAGCTGGAGACTGTCACATGGCCTACAGATCATTGCAAATCTACTGCATCCAAATCGGGTTATCATTCCCTCACACATCAGAAGGAAAGCAAATCAAGTTGCGGACGAATTAGCTAACCTGGGTACTGACTGGAGCGGACCAGACCTTCAATGTAGTTCGGTCCAGAATCAGGATCACCCTATCCTCCAGCAGTGCATTCACAAGGATGGAATGGTAGATTTCCCCCCAGATGGGGTGTTAGTGCGCCTATCGTGGCAAGAAGGAGGGGCTGGCACAAGCCATCACGGCGTGGAGGCACGTGATGGGCTTGTGTCACAGACCACCACCCTCCATGGCATTTAAATGTGGGTTACGGAGATACGAGGGGGCATTTATGCCGCATTCACGCAACCCCTCCCTTCCAAGTGTTTTTAGAATGGCTCGGCTCACTCTGTATGTTATTTTCCCTCATCCGATGCCCGCAAGGTTCCTCTCGTTGCTGCACAGACCAGACTCTGCTTACCTTCTCTGGGTGGATAGTATTTTTGTTCCTCTCCGGAGCTCTCCCTGGAAGCCCCATCGGCCCTCAGTCACGCCTCCTGGCTCGCCCTCCGTCTGTTCCTCTCCTCGTTCTCAGTTGGAATCTATAGTTGATATTCAGCAAGATCCGATGGTCGTTTCCATGGCTACAATCCCCCGTTCGCCAATTTCCCTCTCACGCCATCTACATGATCCCCTGGTGATTTTCCATCCCCCCGCTCCAATCCCTGGCTCAAGAGGCGAACCTCCTCCTCATGACGCGCCCAAGTGAGATGCACCGCACTCCACTGGCTCTTTCGACAGGATGCATTTTAGCGACCGTCTGCTCATCATGCACGACCTAGTCTTTGAGCTCAGACAAGAGGTGGTTGATCTTAACTATCACCTTCAAACCACAGATGAAAAGGTGGCGAGGTGCCTCCAACTTCTTTCCTCCATGCAAGCGGCTCTTACCTCAAACCCGGTCGACGCTACGCCAAGGGAGGCATCTGCTGCTGCCACAGATGAAGGACCGAACAAGGCTCAGTGACCAGTCAACAGGGAACCGACGAAGACTGAGCACGGAAGCTAAGAGGAAGGAACCGCGTGCGGCGAGGCAGAGGAAAAACTGTGGGCAGACGAGCCAACATACATTGAAGAAGAGCCTTGGCCAGGGGACCTCCGTCCCATGTGGCCAGGCTCACTGCCAGGTGTTTAGATCCTTTGCATGTTTTTTTAGTCCTGTTAGTCTCCTTGTCTTAGCTGGTGGTCAGTTAGAACATGGTTTATCTGGCTTTAGCTTATGACTCTTTTGACTTCTAAACTGGATGGGAAGGCTGGACTTGTTTCCCCTCTGTTGGGGCAGTCCAACAAATGCATTCTGGACATGTTTGTATTTTGTATTTTGATACTCTACTGCAGTTATAGCAGGAACTTAATATAATTCTCCTTCTTATTTACAAAAAATAATACATTAATGTAATAATACATTAATGTATTTTAAATCATTTAATATATTTAATATTATTTAAAACATTTATGCATTTATTATTTGACATTAATTTATATATTATTAATGTATTATTTTTAAAAGTACATTAATAATCATCATATAATAATACATTAATATTTTAGTTCATAAATGTGTACATACATTAATAAAATATTAATACATTTATATTTTAGTACATTAATTAATTAACATAATATTAATATTTTATTATTTTATGATATATTTTTTATTCTTTAATAATATATGAGTAATATTTTACTTTATTAATATTTTAATATACTTGTCTTTTTGTGTTATAAATGATTTTTTACTTTATTCATATATTACTGTTTTTATATCATATATTATTAATATTTTATTATTTTTATTTTTTAATTGTATTTGTGGAAATATATATGGATGATTTATTAATGTATTAAATTAATAATATTTTTATACTTTATTAATTTTATTCATAATTTTTAAATATATTTATTATTAATTATTTAATATTTTATTTATTATGAATTATTTAATATGCATTTATTATGAATTATTTAAATATTATGAATTATTTAAATATTTTTAATTATTTATTAAGTAATATTTTATTTATTATTAATGTGAATTAATAATTTGAAAATAATTTATTATTAATCAATAATTTTAATTATTTATTTTAATTTAATAAATTATTATTATTTAGTTAAATAAATAAAATAAATAAAATATATTTAATTATTATTTATTTATTACATTTATAATGTATTAATCTATAAATGGTTGTCTCAGGTATGTCGTTCGTAAACTAGAAAAAACCACATTAAATAAAAAGTGGTTGATATATGTCGATTGACGCCATTTTCCACCCTTTTAAAATTAATGGCGTTGATTGACGTATATCAACCACTTTTTACTTAATGTGGTTGTTGCTAGTCTATTTATCTCTTGGATTTTGAGTTAACAAAAAAAATCAATGCGTGCTTCAAGGATTTTCTTTCCTTCACAATGGATGAGTCTTCAATTTTTATTTAATGTTTCAAAAATTATCGACTAGAATAGCCTAAATTCTATTGGCATATATTTAACCAATTTTATATTCCAAGATGTTCTTGTTATGTATCAACCTTAACATGTTCATCAATTGCCTACTGTTACTACTATACTCGATAATTCCTTTCTACAATTCACATAGGTGGTGTTCGATAAGCAATGAGGACTTTTTGATCCTTTTTCACCTTTAATGGTATCGATGTAGATGGCACATTAACTAAAGGAAGATATTCTAGTCGTATTTTTTTCAGCAAAGGTACTGCTTTAAGATACCAAACAATCCATCACTGTCTTTAGTTGCACCCTTGCTATGTGTAGGAATTATTGTTTACAACCCTATGATTCGTAAGTATCTTGGAGTAACTAGGCTAGGAGGTCTTGGTCATATGGAAGTAAGATTTGGAAAGGCTTTTGGACCCAATATAACAAAGTTTAGCACATCTTCATCGAAGAATGAAGAAGCATTGAACATTCTTGGAGTAGATAGTGTCATATGATAAAGACACTACTTCAGGGGACCAATTGATCTTTATATGCCACTTTTGAAGACTGTGTGAGTGTTGGTAATCATAGGTTTCCTTAGTGAAATCAAAATCCACCTTGCGAGTTTTATTCTAGGCATAAAATCAGTTGCAAGGAGTGTAACAGGTGGCACCAAAGACACTCAAGAAATTATTGAATTTTATCTAAGGGAAAGAGTATCATGGAAATTCCCTAGAGCATTCCATGTTTCAGACATTATAATTAGTATCCCTATTTTTAGTTAGGTAGTAAAGGAAAGTGGAAAGGTATTGACAACGATGTTGGTTGTTATGCATCATAAAAGAGAAGGCATTTGACATATGCTTTAACCGTCTTGGTTGCATGAGGGAATGCAACATATCCAATTTGGGGGAGATGGTGAGTCACAAAATTACCATCTTTTAATATCATATTTTCCTCATTTTAAATCCTTTTCCGATCATCCATAACCATGTGCTATCCTATTTTAATGATTATGTGCAGGATATAGGCTTGAAGTATTTTCCAGTGCATTTCTTAGTATTTAATTGAATTTAGATTAACATTAGGGAGAAATAGTGTATTTTGTATTTACTTTTGAATTCATGGCTGATGTGTCAACAAGTTGTTGCAAGTTTACAAGTTGATATTGCTCAAAGTCCCCTTTCAAGTTCAAGAAGACAAATGGCTTACTTCTAGTACGTGCATTTTATGAATAGTTGACAGAGCTGGCACATAGATGTAGGATGATGGTTCGTGTCCAAAGCTATAGAAGAGGATTATTATTATGGGACCATACATCGCTTTCATGGAACCAAAACTAGAATATTGGAGAAATTTGTGAGAGATAATTCTACTTGGGAATTTAGTAATAAAAATGCCATGAAGTCGAACACCCAATAATCAAGTCAACAACAATTAGAAGGTATCCAAGCATCCAGTTAAATAATTAATGGAGGAGCCACAAATTTGGTGTTATATCTATTTGGGGACATTCATAGAAGATGAGATATGTTGTTTTAAATGTTGGAGGGTAGAGTTCTTTATACTCATGTTTGCAAATACATTTTTCGCTATATTTGTGGGATACAAAATTCATTTTGATAGCTACACCTCAAGAGGGAAACAAATTTCGGCATCTTCAGGGCTCTTGGATGTATTTTGAGAAAGTTTCTTTAACCCACACAACCAATCATGAATTTGACAACCTCTAGTATTATAAATTTTATGGGGTTAGCTAGAATCTTGAAACAATCCAGTTATGAGTTGTAAATTTAGAAAATTGTTGTAATCACTTGGGAATCTCTTATCCTCAAGTGGGTTTTTAGTTTCAAGCAGTATTATGTATAAAATAGAGTGCCATCTCCCTTCCAAGGGAGAGGACTCTTAGAGCAAACTCCAATTTCACGATGGAATAAAACTACAAGCTTCACTTAGATTTCTATGTGTTCATTCATATGTTGATGTTTAGCTAGTTTATGGTGTTGTATATTAAGTTTGTTTCCATGTTCCTCGAGGCATAGCTCACTCCAAAAGAATAGGGCATTGAGCAATTCAATTCTCTTATTTCCTTTTGTTTGGATGTTCATTCATTTTCATAGCTTGATCTCCTTTACATCTTTCAATCTCTTGTAAGGCAATTTATAATTGATAGACTAGTTTTATTTATCAAATCTTGTAAATGACTAGAGTTGTGATTTATGAAAATAGGAAGTGCCCAAATCATGCTTGGTGTTTCCTTGGTGAAAACAGGGTTCCCATTCCTAGCGATTTCTTGGTTCCAACAAGGTTAGCATGATCGGTGTTCAAGTACATGATCATTGCCGAGAGTGATTGAGTTGGATTTGCATTTATTTAGTATAGTGATGTAATTTCATTTCTATGTAGAAGCATGTTAGACAAATTAATGCAAGTTGAGAATTTGTAGCCCGCACATACAGTGCATGACATCTTACAAGTCATTAGAAACCCTGGTTGATAAGATAAAATGCGCAAGTGTTCCTGGTTAAATAGAATACATATAGAAACAATATCACCAAATAGACAAAAAGAATATGGGGGGATAGAACTCCACATGAGGAAAGAGGGCTAAGAGTCTAGGAAGAGGGGCTAAGCCAAGGGGGATTAATCCCCAGGGAATATTATATTAATATTTCCTAAAGTCAAGGGGGGCAAGGTAGTTCCCAACATGAGAAGTGTCAAGTTGGGAACATGCAAATATAAATTTGGGGAAATAGTGTATTTTCCATCATCCTTACCATTATTCTCTCACTATTCTCACCTTGACTCTTGTCAGTCATACTCTCATTTGCATCTATTTCCATACATGTACTTGGGAAGCTATTTATTTGTTTGTAACCAATGAAATTGGGTAATTTATGTTGAAGAAGCAGGTTGTCAGGCCTATGTGCACTTTGAATAAGCAGGTTTTCAGGCCCCTGAGCATTCTCTCTGGGTGAGATAACTGCTAGGAATTATTTTATTTGATGCTAGGAAATAGCTATAGAGCCTTGAGAATTTCTGCCCTGAAAGGGAGGTGGGATAAATGAAGGACTATTGAGAATAGAAGGAATACACTTCTTGGGGTGGGATGGGCTATGGGAAATGAGAGGTTGTAGGCTAGTCGCAATAGTTGGCACCTTAACCTGAGTGTCACTATGTTGGTTAGACCTTATTCTGGCTTAGAAATCATTCCTTGGAGGATTTTCTAGCCCCAACTTGGGGGTGACCTGCTGCTGAGAGTTTAGGAGAAACAAAGTCTATGGTTGGGAGGAGTGTCTGAGGTCTGCACACAATTGGTGAATTATTAAAAGATAAGTGTTATTTATCCTTGTTTTTATGTTATTTACTATGTGAATGCTTATATAAACTCTGTATGTTTTACTATACATGTTTATCCATGAATTTTATGTTGTTTGCATTGCATAATCACTACATATGTAGAGCATGTTATAATTAAATGGTATCAAAGGATGAATTCTTGAGTGGCATGGCTTGTCTTGGGGGATGGAAATGCTACACATGATGTTTTAGAAATTTAATTGTGAAAGTGAGGCACAAGGAATATAGGAACAAATAGATTATATATTATCATACCAAGCATGCGAAACAAGAGGTTGAGAAATTACAAATCCAAAAGATCACCTATACTCAACTATATGCTACTTGAGCATTGTGATGTGAGCTACTTGTTTGTTGTCTTTTCCCTAAACTGAAAGAGTTGGACTAAGGATGTTTTAGAATTTCAATTATGGAAATGAGACACAAAGCATATGGACACATACATATTGCATATTATCATGCCATGCATTTGAAAGAAGTTGAAAAAAGTAAAAATCCAAAACTATGAAAGTAAGGCGCAAGGCATATAGGAACATACAAAATACATATTATCATACCAAGCAATTGAAACAAGAGGTTGAGAAATCACAAATCCAAATGATCGCTTATGCACAACCATATGTTGCTTGAGAATTGTGATGTGAGCTATTTTTTGTTGTCTTTTCCCTTTCTTTTCCTTGAAAAGGGAGCGTTGGACTAAAGATGTTTTAGAATTTCAATTATGGAAATAAGGCACAAGACATATGGGCACAGACATATTCCATATTATCATGGCATGCAATTGAAAGACGTGGATGAAAAAGTATACATCCTAAAGAGTTTATATGCTCAACCGTATGATGCTTTAGCCCGTGAGCTTCTTGTTTGTTGTCTTTTCTCTCTAAAAACTAAAAACGTTGGATTAAGGATGGTTTAGAACTTAAATTATGAAAATAAGGCACAAGGAATATAGGCACTTACATATTATGATGCCAAGCAAAACAAGAGCTTGAAAAAGTATAGAAAACATCTATGCTCAACGATATGCATGTTGCTTGAGCTATGTGATGTCAATTTATATGTGAACTTGTTTATGAAAATAAGGCACAAAGGCATATGAGCACAAACAGATTTCATATTATCATACCAAGCAATTGAAAGAGGTTGACAAATTATAAATCCAAAAGAGCATCTATGCCCCCATATGTTACTTTAGCCGTGTGATGTGAGAAGTTTGTTTGTTGTCCTTACCCTCTAAAAGAATAGGATTAAAGATGTTTTAGAACTTCAATTAAGGATGTGTTAGAACCTCAATGCTAAGCTTTAAACATTATTTTTTAAACAATTTTTTACTCCATTAGATCATATTGTTTGTCAACATTGTAATTTTGTTGTTTGTTAATATGGGAAGGTCCATATGTGAAGGCCCACGTTTTGGATGACATATTTAATAGATAGGGCCGAGAATGGGTTTATAGGATTCTTGGCTTGAAAACGAAATTTTTTACAAACACCAAAAATATCCTATTGTAACTTTACATACATCTTAAAATCTCCTTTCAGGTCTCCCTGGGATATAAATAAAAATATGATATCGTGCTAGGACTTCCAACAAAGTATTATTCAATTCGTGCGGAGTTGGATCTTGAATATTAGTCAATCCCAACACGGTTTGATTGTATTGGGTTCGTGGCTTAGTACATCATAATATAAATATTTTCCTCTTAAAGGGAGCATAAACATAGAAACCGAAATTGCACCAGAGTCTCCAAATACTTCTTGGATGTCTCTTCTAGGATGACACAAAATCGATGATACTTTTTATCATATAGAAATTCACCAAACTATGTGATCTTATAAGAATTCAAATAGCGGGTTTTTTGCTCACCTTGGAAATGAGGAAAATGCGTTTTCCTTCTCCGCCTACCATTTTCAGGAGAATACTTTTTCTTAATTCCAGCATTCAAAATAGCCAACATACAAACCACCAAGTTGGTTGAACAACGTATAACATATTAGGCAAGCTTAAAATACAAAAATAGGCTAAAATATCACATAACAAAGTCGTCCTGCTTTTCAAAAATCACATAGATAGAGAGGGGGTGGCAGGGCCTTCAGTTATGGAATCAAAATCCATGGATACAGCCTGCACTGCTACAATGTGCCATAAAAGTCATTTTTGGATCTTTGATTCATAAGAACATATCACATAGAGATGAAAAACTTGATAGACAAATGCAAGAGAAACAAGTGACACGATGTCCCTGCCGACAATGAAATTGAAAATATTACTATGTGATTTCAAAGCCATAAAATGTATAGAGAAAATGATGGTGAATCAGATGCCCCCCTCTTGAATCACATCAATTTTAATAAATGCATTTACATCAAAATTTATTAAGACTTCTTAAGAAATACATTTTCCAATAGTAGTTTGGAACATCTTAAAGTAAATGAGTAAATGAGGGAGTAATACATTTTCCAATAGTAGTTTGGAATATCTTAAAGTAAATGAGGGTGTAGTACTGGGAAGAAATTGCAATATCTAAAAGTAAATGACGAAATAGTACTGGGAAGAAATGTATCAGAAACATTTGGATTTTTAATAAAGATACCTATTCGACTAATACCATAATGGCCATTGCATTTCGCAGTTTACTCATTTTAACAAGTGATAATGCACTAATGTGTCCACAATTGGGCATGCAAATAACAACTCAAGTCATTTTTAAAACAACAAAAAATATTAAGCTTTATAATACAATGGTATTGCTATGCAATGTCATTAAACTATAATAGGAACTAAATATGCACATTTTCATCAGACTTTACTCAGCTACCATATCTATTTAATGCTACTTCTATGTAGTCAGCATATTACCCATCCAGTTGTTATAAAGTATACGTTGGATTATAGAAAATCTAAAACATGATCTTTGTGGCAACTGCATGAGCTGCAGCAACAAGCAAACCCAGATGCATAGTTTGGCTAGAAAGCACTGAAGAAGGAATGACACATTGCTGCCGTGTAGCTCTTAGTAGCTGTTCTTATTCCTAACTAAGCCACATGGCTCGATCAGAGCATCAAATATCTGAAGCAAAAAAACATACTGGTGTGAGCATACGAACTCACATCACATCATCAAAAGTAAACTAAGTGTATCACATAAAGACTGCTGAGATGGAACATGAAGAAGCCTCGCGGGCGACTGGTAGCAAACCTGAGTTAACTCCCATGGAGAGGCAGACCATCCAGGAAAGGCTGATGAATGAACTCATAGGACTCCTAACCCTGCGTTTCTGAAATCATCATATGACCAAAGGGAATCAGAATACCCGCTTTTGAAAGAGAATCTGGAACAAACCCGGTCACCTTTCTGCTTGCCGCTAGACCACACTCCCATGGGCTAGAATTTAAAAGTCGCCCATTTTTTAATTGGGAGATGTTTTCTTTCCTCGTCTATGATGTTGTTCACATAGTAGGATTTTTCTTTTTTCTGGTAATGGTTGGAAAGTGGCCATTGATTTCATTGTAAATCTGGTGATTGCCTAGAAATTCGATTTTCAGGTGGATACTAGAAATTGCAATAAAACAAAGAAACCATTTTTCAGATCTGGACTTTTGCAGTTTTGTTTTCTTTTCTGAAAAAACAGAAAAGCAAACAAAAGGCCATACATTGTGTGGAGCTTGTAGTTGTTTCATTTTTTAATTAATTTACATAAAGAATCTGGTTTCTAATGGGATTTGTTTGTTGCAGGTATCAATTATAGACAATAATGGATTCAAGATGGAATGAATCAAAGTGTTTGTACTCAGGTGAGAAGAAAAACAAAACAAATGCTTTTGTCCATGTATATGCTTTTATATGTACTATTTGCTCTAAAAAAGAATATTACAGGTTATTATATGTAGTGGTTCTTCAATATTTGGTCTAAAAAGATATCCCAGGCTGTTATATGAAGTGGCTCTTCACTAATTTCTCTAAAAAACAAATGCAGTGGTTCTACGTTTTATTTAAAAAACAAATTCAGTGGTTCTTCTATATTTTATCTAAAAAAACAATATTGCAGGCTGTTATACGCAGTGGTTCTTCTTTATTTTCCATAAAAACCAATATTGCAGGCTGTTATATGCAGTGGTTCTCCTATTTTTATCTGGATGTTTTGTTTTGCAACTTATATTCACTTTTCTGGCATTGGTCGGAAAATGACCAAATGCTGGAATCGGATAAACTCTCGACAAAAGTTCTAAACTTTTATGGTAAGTGCCCTAAAATAGTCTTGGAAAACAATACTTTTCGAGAACCTTGGAAAAATCATCCTAATCTGAACACATTATGAACGAGATGGACGAATGGCAATTTGTTTCCAATAGTGGAAGTACAAAGATTTTGGAGCTTTTTGAGCAACAGTAGATGCATTATGCATGGTTGTGATTTGTCTTTATTTCTTATTACTTTTCCATCTTCATTTAACTTATTTATAAATACCCACTTTCTACCAATAACATTCTTATATTTAGGTATTGGAACAAGTTCCCATGTTTAATTTTTTTCCATTTTCTTTAACTCTTCTTCCATAGCATTTACCCAATATCCTCTGCAAAGAATTTAGGCTCTATTTGGGAAAGTAGAGAAAGATTCATTTGTTCAAAACTGCTTACCAATTTTCTTCTAGTCGGAGTCCCAACATCTTTATCACCAAGAATTAAGTTTTTTGGATGATGTTTATGTACAAACCTTGATGGTGTTTGATTATCTTGGCATTATGTTTCTTCTTCTTCTTCCTCATTTTCTTTTTCTTGTTCTTCACATTCTTATTCTTGTTCTTCTTTGTTGTAATCTATATCCTCTGCTTCTAGTTTGTTCTTATGTGGTACTTCTTCATCTATTCTGGCATTAATACTTTCAACAATCTTTTGCAGTCTTTTGTTGTAACATCTATAGGCTTTTCTTCTTGATGAATATCCAAGAAAAATTCATTCATTTGATCTCGAGTCAAACTTGCCTAGGTCCTCATCATCTCGTTTGATGTAACACTTGCTTCCAAATATTCTAAAGTGTTTGACAGATGTTGGTCGACCTTTCCATAATTCATAGGGAGTATTGTCACTGTTAACACTGAAGTCCTCTATTTAAAATGTATACAGCAGTAAAAATTTCTTCTTCTCTCCAAAATATGATTGATAATCCTGCTTCATTTAACATTGTTCTAGCAATTTCTTGTACATACTTGTTTTTTCGTTCAACTACTCCATTTTTTTTAGTTCTTGCAGGTGCATGTTTCCTTTTTATTCCATGTGTTTCATAGAATTTTTCAAACTCAGTGGATGTGAATTCACCTCCATTGTATGACCTTAATCATTTTATTTTCAAATCTCTCTCATTCTCAACTAAAGCTTTGAATGATTTAAATTTGTCAAATGCCTCAAATTTATTTTTGAGAAACCTAACCCAAGTCATTTTTGTATAGTCATCAATGAGAAACATGAAGTAGATTTCTCCTTGCAATCTGTTAGTTCTTGTTGGTCCATATATATTTGTATGTACAATTTTCAATGCCTTGGAGGTTGAATATTCCTTTGTATTGAATCTCACCCTTGATTGTTTTCCATGTTGGCACCGCTTACAGACATTACTTGAGGGTTTTTTAATATTTGGCATATCTCATATTTCTTGTTTGGTACTGATTTTTACCAAGTTGTCAAAGTTCATATGGACCATTATTTTATTCCACAACCAACTTTCATACAGTTGGCCTATAAAATATTTTTCTCCATTGATTTCATCAATAACATATACATTGTTTGGAGTTTTGA
>ML781207.1:67043-79783 GCA_009831015.1 Picea engelmannii | reverse complement strand
GGTCAAATCTAGGGTTTGACCAAGTCAAGCAAGCCATGCCGAACTCTATGAAGTCTGAGAACAAGCTAGATGGAGCCTCTAACTTCAGAGCATGGAAGACAAGGATTGACCTCATCCTTGCTAAGAATAAAGTGTTGGATATTGTGAAAGGAAAGATTGTGAATCCAGAGTTTGAAGAAGGAGAAGAGAAGGAACCGCAGAATGTTGCAACTATGGAGAAGTTCAAAGATGTTGACATCAATTCCATGAGTATCATAGTGGATTCCATAAAAGACCACCTGATACCCTACATCTCCCATATTAACTCATCTAAGAAGATGTACGATGCCCTAACAAATCTCTTCTCAGTCAAAAACATTGGACAAGTTATGAGTCTAAAGAATGAGCTCTATGACATGAAGATGAATGATGACGACAACATAACATAATACTTCGTAAGTATTTTCCAGCTAAGAGATCAACTACAAGCTATTAAAGAGATCACTTCAGAAAAGGAATTGGTGAACATAGTACTCAATGGTCTTCCCAAGACATGGGATGCATTTTCCGCAAGCATGAACATAAGAAACGAGTACCTAACAATTGAAGAACTTTGGACTTGCTGTTCTCAAGAAGAATTAATGATCAATGCAAAAGAGAAACCCCAAAATAAGTATGATGATCAAGCCTTCACATCAAGATTCAAGAACTTCAGGGACAAAAGAAAGTTCGATTCAAGAAGGAAGACAAAACAAAGAAAATACATTTAAGAAATATAGTTCTTCAACTGTCAAAAGTATGGTCACTACAGAAATCAATGTCCTGAGCTAAATAAAAGGAAGGAGAAGCACAAAGCATCGATTTCCAAAGAAAAGGAACCTGCAAAGAAGACTAAGCAAGATGGAAGAGACTTCTTCTACTAAAAGGTAACAACACTCTTCTTATTTCTTGTACATATCTTGCTTGAATTGTCTCTATACATATCTTGTATATCTATCTCTTGGAAGATAATGTGTTCCAAGAAGGACTATACCTATGAAAGAACAAACAAGATAAGAATGAATATCATTAGATAATACACATGAAAGGATAAAATACAAATCTTGTGGAAGCTACTGCAAGATAAGACGAATCAATCATGAAGACACTTAGAAGTAAGACATCAAGAGGAATTGGAGAAAGACTTATGATGACAACTAAGAGGGAAGCGTGAACTCTGTTAGAAAAAGAAAGCCAATTAGAAAAAGAAAGCCAATTATATATTGCAGAAGACAATAAGGATGCAGATGGAAGTATGGACTCTATCAGGCCAAGGGAGCCAATTATGTGCACTCTTACATCAAGCAAGGATTAGGAGGGAGCTAATCCTATGATCCATTGAAGATGATGAAATATATATATATATCCATGGTAGCAGCCATGAAAAGATAGTACGTGTTCAGCTCAACCGCAGAAGAAGACCTTTTCGAAGAGAAGCCTTAAAGTATTCTTGGTTGTCCATCCAGATCCATGAACTAATGATGAAGGTAAGAAGTGGAATCTCTAGAGCATGGAATCTATAAGAAACTCCATGGACCCAAGAGATAAAAAAAAACATGAAGAAGAACATGAAGATTCCAAGAAAGAAGAACCAGAACAGCCAGTCATTGTATCAAGAAACACAATATTCCAAGCCTAATATGAACTCACTAAAAACAATCAAGAAGAAGAACTGAAAGTCGTGATGAAGAACAGTGTACGGAAGACTTATGAATAAAAGCATTGCAAGATCCAGAACCAAAAGTTCTCCCAGATGGAGGGAGAAGACTATGATGATTGATTGTTCTAGTACACCAGACTTATCTCTATATAACTCATTATATCATCTGCAACATCCATGAGTTGGAATTTTATATCAGATGAATGCAAAGAATGTTCTCTAGAGAAATTGAATAAAGAACATATGAAGAGCAATCTCAAGACTTTGAGGCATACCAGAAAGAGACTCTTGTATGCAGACAAGAAGAAGACAACTTGGTGGAGAACCTCCAGTGCACAGTAAATGCGTGGTGAAGATTTCCTATAACATCAATATGACTACTCAGAAGATCAAATCTCATGATGACAGGAGAAGTACCACATGAATATGTTCCAATTCTCCAACTATGATATACTCTACTATTCAGATCTACATGAAGCCTTCACAATGTTCTAGACTACAGTACAAGAATTACATTATCCATGATAAAGTCCAGAAGGGAGAAAATGATTTCTGAAATACATATCTCCACAGAAGAGAAGATAAGCATACATTTTGTGAAAGCCTCTATTCAAGATGAAAGAAATTGCATAATCAAGCTAGATCTCGTGGAAATAACTCTCTTAGCTGGGAGGGAAGACTCTCCAAACTAGAAGAAGGTACACAAACATTTATTTTTGTAATTAGAATAACTCTCCAGTTAGGAGGGAGCATTGAAAATGTCATTTATCTTTGTAAATTGAAAAATAGTCCAGATTGGACAGATGATTTCCTGTTTGGAAAGTGGATTGAGATTTCTGACGGACAATGACTTCCCATTGTAGTTAACATGGGAGGCAGACTGATTGTTGATGTATCATAGATAGTGACTTCCCATTATGGGGAGTGGTCTAGGACAATCATTCTTCTTGGTAGTCACTCTGAGTAGTGGTCAAGTAGAATGGTCTGCCTCGCCGGGCAGTCATTATTTTGAAGTTCACAGTTGTAAGGAGTTTCGAAGAATCATCCATTTTGGAGGTTGATGCAGGACAGACATTCCTCGAGGGTTATACATTCTCTCCAGGTTACACTTTAGTGTCGGAGGAATGGCCCAGGGTGGGGAATGGTCTGGTAAGTTATTCCTTGAGGGCAGACTCATTCTCTCTAGGTTACACTTTGTTTAGTGTCGGAGGAATGGCCCAGGGTGGGGAATAGTCCAGGCTCAGAAATCAGGGATAGTTATTCCTTGAGGGCAGACTCATTCTCTCCAAGTTACACTTTGTTTAGTGTCAGAAGAATGGCCCGGGGTGGGGAATAGTCCAGGACAGTCATTCCTTAGGGAAGACTCATTCCCTCCAGGTTACACTCTATTTAGTGTCGGAGGAATGGCCCAGGGTAAGGAATGGTCCAAACATTTCTCGAGGGAAGACTCATTCTCTCCAGGTTACACTTTGTTTAGTGTCGGAGGAATGGCCCAGGGTGAGAAATTTTCCAGGCTCATAAATCAGAAATAATCCTCCTTCCTTGGTTGAGAAGAATGGGGAAGATAGCCTATTGTTGATATTCTATATTGAGGGCAGACATTCTTTCAAATCTTACAGATGTGAGTGAAAGATTGGCCCAGATGATTATTGTTGATATTCTATATTAAGGGTAGACACTCTTTCATATCTCATAGACATGAGTGAAAGATTGGCCCAGTTGATTAAGTTTTTATCATAACATTGTTTCTATGCAGATGAAGACTATTGTGGTGGCAGACATCCTTTCAGATCTCACAGACGTGAGTGAAAGATTGGCCCAGATGATACAGTCTTTATCATAACATTGTTTCTATACAGGATGCTCTCAAATGTTTGTTATGAAGACTATATGACAACAGATGAAGACTATTGTGGTGAATATGTTTCACCATTCGCAACCATACATTGTTAATCAAGTACTTATGTATTACTTTATGTGGTAGTGAACCACTGGATTGTATTTATGTACTACTATGAATATACACAGGTGTGTTCTATCCTTGTTCTAATTGACTTGAAGACTATCAACAGTTTATTGGAGATAATGATCATTCAGATGAATGATGAACAGAGATTTTCCAGACGAAAAATAGTTCAGAGCTTTTACTCCTCTTATATCACTCTATGGTGAGAGTGACTTATCCAGCATCATATCTAACTACTCAGATGAAGTATGGTGATGGTGATTCTCATGATCTAATCATGAAATAGTCTAAATGACTATATTGATGTTACTGGGTAAATGGTATGTTTTGTGCTCAAGTCCATTACATGTAAATACCTCTCTAGCTAGGAGGGAGTGTTAATATTATGGTAGCTATGGGAGGTATTTACCCCCACGTGTGAACCTAATTAGAATAGAAGACTCTGGGAAGCAAGAGAAACCCTAATGAATTGGATAATAACCCTAGAAGCCTTGTCGTCTCAAGAAGATAATTTATATTAGGCTATTAGCCTCCAAGAGAAGAAGTCGGCCAAAATTAATAATAATATACTAAACAGACACATACCCAGAAGGAGAAGTCATCCCTAGCAAACTGGCAGGATTACTATAAATACAGGGCACCATTTCTCATTTGTAACATCTCAGAATTGCAGTTTCCCAGTTGGTGCGCACTGCAGTTGCAGTCTGGTGCGCAAGTTTGGAGGAAGGTTGTAGGTGCAGCTGCAACAGCTGCTAGTTCTCAGTATTGGCTTGAGTATCTCTTGGCTAGGTTTTGGGACTATCTGATCATCTTTTGTGATGCACTATCCTTGGGGATTGATGCGCTACTCTTTGTTTGACTATCTGGCCTAGGGTTTCCTTCCGTAGGAATTCTCAGGTCAAGGTTAAGGTGCTCGGAGGGAGGCTTCAGCCTATGGTTGGGTGAAGAAGGTACCATCAATGGTAAAATGAGCACACCATCTTCTATATTCTAACATGACTTACACTGAGAATATTTTGTTTCAAATTTTAAACACAAAGAACCTTTTCCACTTTTTCTTTTCCATTGTCAATATTGAGGGTGCCTTTTCAAACTATCTATGAGCTTACATTGTCTCCAAACGTGACACTGCCTTCATTTTTCTTCAAGGTGATCATATTTAATCTTTCTCATGTCATGTGACTAGAGAACTCATTGTCAATGACTCACTTATCCTTATTCTTTTGTGCATGAAGTGCATCTTGAATGAACATGGTTTTTTATTTCTTTTGTTCCCTTTGTTCATGATTTATTTCCATGATTTTCAAGGCTTCCTCTTTCTGATTTTTTCTGAAATCACTTCTATAGAACTTTTCTTTATGCCCAACATTATTGCAATTATAAATACGATGTTATAGTCTCTCAAAGGAGAAAAGGATTTGTAATTTTTTCTCGAGAATCCATGGGTATCTCTATTGTGTTTCCTCGTATAACCATCTTTTATATTTTTTCTACAATATATTACTTTATGAACAAAACCATTGCAATAATAAAAATAACCAAAGAAATAATTTTGATACCTAATTGTGTGATTCCATCTTGACGGGATAGTCCTCCTAATTTTTTCCCTATGAGTAAGATTTTTCTTACGTGGATTGTGTTGATCTTCCTTATTGTTGTTTTCTATATTGGTAGAATGTTTGAATATATCAGCATAGCTCTTGGTCCTTTCTTCACTTGACTGTTTTGAATAGGTTGAGGCTTCTTCATGTGTAGCTTCCTTCTTTTCACTATAGCCAATGCCAGTCTTTTCAAATGGTGATCCTTGATGATTTAGGATTTCATTCAAGGTTGTATAGATTTTTTTTTAATTTTATGTTGGTGTGTGATCTTTCCAATTCCTTTCTTAGATGGACTATTTCATATTCTAGACTACAACATATATCATACTTTTCTTTTACTTGATATTTTAATACTTCTTCAACTCTTTCTTCTTCTTCTACTTTACCCTTTAGAATAATAATTGTCTTTTCTACTTCTTGAATATTATGTTCCTACTCTTTATATTTTTTCAATTCCTTTTTCTGCTTTCTATTCTTTTCTTTTAGTCTGTCTATTTCTTCTAAGGAACTAATGAGTTCTACTTTGACATCTTTGAGTCTCCCCCTACATGTGATATAGATGACATCCTTTGACATCAATGACAACAAAATTTCCAACAAAATTGGTTTGTTTTACAAAATTTTGTCATATTCTCTTAAACCCTCTAGACACATTTTATCATATTCTTTGAAACCCTCTAGACACATTTTATCATCTTCTATGAAACCCTCGAGAACATTTCTCATGTTCCATGCCTTTTCTTTGAGGCTTCTTGTGTTGATTAATTGGGTTGTTTGTCATTGATGTCAACCCTTGAATCAAGACCAGTATCAAATTCTGGTAACCCTAGAAGTGTGGATAAGAATCCCATGTTTTCTTGAGGAATAATATAATGAAGATCAATGAATTTGCAAGGAATACTAATCTATATGGATAGTACATGTCATGTCATTTCCATTGGTATGTGGTACGTCACGTAGTTCCTCACGGTTGAGGAGATATGGATTAATGAAGTTGTAGAACCTTCATGAGCTATCTAGAAGCCCTTAGAAGGTCAAAGAGGTCAATTATTCTAGAAGCTCCTAGAATAATTTTACCAGACAAAGTGGTTGTAAATAGGAGTTAGTCATGGGTAAAGTTGTTGCAATAAGAAAATAATTAAAAATAAATTAGTTGCATCAAGAACTAGTGAGTTTACTATTTATGGTAAAGTGGTTGCAAGTGGGTTAACCCTAAAATAAGGAAGATGGGTAAAATAGTTAGAAGATAACCCCTAAAGGAAGCTACTTGGAGAGTATAAATAAGAGAGAAAGGGTCTCTTATTAGCACTTAATTTGAACACATTAAGTATATATTTTTGTGAAATGTTATGGGAAGGTATCATTGACAAATCTATAGCAATGATTCTGAATCAGCAACACAGTTGTAGGTTCAAAGGGTCGAGACTGAACTAGGGTTTTGTTGAAGATATCTGTGGGTTGTAGTACTATAAGGATGCAAACATTTGTGGGACACAGTGGTACAAAGCGCAGATACCCGCGAGTTTACTGAAGATAGTTTGTGGATATGTTGCCAAGGATGAATAATAGAAAGATTAGATCTATCAGTGATAAGTTGCATAGCTGAGAAGAGGCTACAGAAAGGTATACCAGTGAGAAACTACAACAGATCTATCTACAGTAACAAAAGGTATGTTATATGCTTGTCTTAAGTAGGTCTTTGGTGAATTCTTGGGGTATGGCCATGGAATATTGAGCTCTAACACTTGAGGGACTATTGGTAGCATGGTATATTATGTATAAGACAAATCTAAAAGGATACATTTCTATTGTATTGGTCGATTATTGTGAGTATACTTCATTGGGCATCTTGTTAAGATATATCTTGTGTTATTTAGAGCATGGTTGAGGGTTTACAGTTGAAGCCTATTGCTATCAATTCAAGTTGTGATTACATAACAGTAAATATTTGAAGTATGGATAATGTAAGGGTTTATGATATCACACAAGATCAATGAGACAAATATATGAACCTAGTATATGGTATTGAACTAGGGTTTTGCTGAAGATATCTGCAGGTTGCAGTACCAAAAGGATGCAAACATTTGCAGGAGAGAATGGTACAAAGTGCAGATACCCATGAGTTTACTGAAGACAATGTGTGGATATGTTTCCAAGGCTGAAGAATAGAAAGATCAGATCTATCAGTGAGAAGTTGTGAATCTGAGAAGAGGCTATAGAAAGGTCTAATAGTGAGAAGGTGCAAAAAATCTATCTACATTAACGAAAGGTATGTTATATGCTTGTCTTAAGTAGGTCTTTGGTGAATGCTTGGGGTAGGGCCATGGAATATTGATCTCTAACACTTGAGGGACTATTGGTAGTATGGTATATTTTGTATAATAAAAATCTAAATGGATACATTACTATTGTATTAGTTGATTATTGTGAGTATACTTCAATGGGCATCTTGTTAAGATATATCTTTTTTTATTTAGAGCATGGTTGAGGGTTTATGGTTGAATCTTATTGCTATCAGTTAAGGTTGTGATTACATAACAGTAAATATTTGAAGTATGGCTAATGTAAGGGTTTATGATATCACACAAGATCAATGAGACATATATGTGAACCTAGTATATGGTACCGAACTAGGGTTTTGCTAAAGATATCTACAAGTTGCAGTACCAGAAGGATGCAGACATTTGCAGTACACAGTGGTACAAAGCATGGATACCCCACGAGTTTACTGAAGATAGTGTGTGGATATGTTTCCAAGTCTGAAGAATAGAAATATTAGATCTATCAGTGAGAAGTTGCAGATGTGATAAGAGGCTACATAAAGGTCTAACAGTGAGAAGGTGCAACAGATCTATCTACAGTAACAAAAGGTATGTTATATGCTTGTCTTAAGTAGGTCTTTGGTGAATACTTGGGGTATGGCCATGGAATATTGAGCTCTAACACTTGAGGGACTATTGGTAGTATTGTATATTGTGTGTAAGACAAATCTAAAAGGATACATTTCTATTGTATTGGTTGATTATTGTGAGTATACTTCATTGGGAATCTTGTTAAAATATATCTTGTTTTATTTAGAGCATGGTTGAGGGTTTATGGTTGAATCTTATTGCTATGATTTTAGGTTGTGATTACATAACAATAAATATTTGAAGTATGGTTAATGTAAGGGTTTCTGATATCACACAAGATCAATGAGACATATATATGAACCTAGTATATGGTTGTGTTAGATCTACTTGGATATTGGATGAATATTCTTCTCTATCAGATCAACCAGTTTGTGAGAAGATACAGAGAGGCTAGACAGTGACCAAGACTAATACAGTGACACAGAAAGAGTGGCAGAGATAGACAAGTAATACTAGTAGAGTAGTGTGCTAGTCCATGAGTTGCATCAAATAGAGGCACACACATCTACTAGTTGTAGTACATAAAGGCATAAACATTCGTGTGTTGCAGAATATATTGGTCGTGGATCTATAGGAAATGTTTGAAGAATATTGGTACAGATTGTGTCAGGATTTCAATGATAGGATTGACAGTAACGGGTTGTGATAGTGACATCTACAGGTTGTTTGATTCAGTGACAACGACGGGTCATCTACATTTGGCACTTATAATTCAAGGTGGTCATCCACCTTTTGGTTGTAGTCGGAGAACATAGGGGTTTGTATCCTCCTTCTGGTTGGATTTAGAGAATTCAGGAGTTGGATATTCCCTCAGGTTGTAGCTTGAGAATCTAGGGGGTTTGATCCTCCTTCCAGTTGGAGCTGGAAAACAAAGGAATTTGGTGCTTCCAATGAATGTACTTCTTAAATACATATAAGAAAAAGAATTATGTGGTTTTCTCCCGTATTGGGTTTCCGTGTAAAAATATTGGTGTACTGTGTACGTGTATGATTGCTTATTGTTCATGGTTTATCTATTCTGCACTTATTGAATGATATTGGTAAACTGATCATAAGGTTAACAACACTTATACACATTGTGGTTAAAAAGGATTAAAAATCACCATTACTAATTCACTCCCCTCTCAGTAATCCAACAAATGGTATCAGAGCAGGTCCTTCAAAAGGTATTTTAACAACTATAAGGACATCATGGATTACTCTAATATTGGAATACCATAGTTTGATGGAGAATATTATTCCTTTTGGAGCATAAGAGTGAAGACGCACATACATGCACTAGGATTTTATGTTTGGCRATCATTATTATATGGATACAAAGCACCAACCACTCCTCCAATAGATAAAGATGGAAAGAAACATGAAGAAAATAATTAAAGATCCACATGTGCACTCTTGAATGGTCTGACTAAATCAATATACACYAAAGTTATGCAATGTGATTCCATGAACGACATATGGGAAAAAATTAAAAACATATACGAAGGAGATGAGAAAGTTAAGGAAGCTAAACTTTGAATTTTTAGAGCAAATTTTGAACAACTGAAGATGAATGAAGATGAAAACATAGCAGCCTACTTTCTACGAGTTGATGAAGTAATAAACAATATAAAATATCTGGGATACTAGATAAAGGAACAATTTGTTGTCAAAAAGGTATTGAGATCCCTACCTATGAGATTTGACTCAAATATTTCAACACTAGAAGAGAGAGAGGACCTAGATACACTGACCATGGATGATTTGCATGGGACACTCATAGCTTATGATATGAGAACAAAGAAAGATAATCCAGTTACAAAGGAATCGGGATTCAAAACATCTAAGAAGACAAAGAAAAAGGACAAGCAAAAGGCAAAGTCAGATAGTAGAAGTAGTGATATCTTGAAAGACGATGAAGAAGTAGCCAACTTCGTTAGAAGGATGAAAAAGGGAACTAGAAAATATAAAGGTAAGCTTTAGTTGATTTGTTTTAATTGTGATGATATTGGTCATTTTTCTAATAAATGTCCCCATAATAAAAATAAAAGAAATGAAGAAGATGACTCTAAGAGGAAACAAATACAAAAAGGCAAAAGAACCAAAAAGATTTTTTTCAAGAAACTCCTTTGCACCAAAGAAGTCAGTTCCTCATCAAACGAAGATGAAGTTAGTGATAGTGATACATAAAGGGTATTATTCATGGAAATAGAAGATTCTGATGAAGAAGGATCCAAAGAATAATATGAAGAGGAAGAAGTTGACTATAGAGAAGAATTGTTGAGTGCCATAGAAGTTAAAAAAAGGGAAAAGATGAAAAACAAGTCACTTCAAGAAGAACTAAAAATAAAAGGAGTTCATAATTCCAACTCCGAATAACTTGAGAAAATGATCAAAAAATTAAAAATCCAAGTAGAAGAAGACAAGAGAAATGAAGAGGAACTCTGAGAACATTTAGAAGAAAGATGCATGATCATTGGAAATTTGGAAGCAGAGATTCTTACATTGAGAAAATACCTTTAAAAGAAAAACATGCAGAACAACTCTAACTTTTTGGATGAGATTATTAAAAGTCAAATACCACATCATGACAAGTCTGGACTAGGATAATACCAGAAAGAAAAGGGCTCATGATAAAAAACAAGAGATCAAGAAACAAAACCAAGAAGCTACGCAGAGACAATCAGAGGATCTCCTGAGAAGGAATAAGACAAGGCATTTCATAAGAAAGATCACAAAGATACTCCACCACCTAGAAGATTTAGATTTCAGATACAAAAACAATCATAAACAAAAAGGCCTCAAGAAGAAGAAGGATTCAGAAGAGTAACTCCCATTAGAAGATCTTCAACTCTCGGGTATCAAACTATCTTCCTTGGAATGTGTTATTCATGTAACAATTTTGGACATAAGGCTATAAATTGCAGAGAAAATAATAGGAATAGAAACAACCATGAAATTTATGCACAGAATGGTTATTCAAGAAGGTCGAGTGAAAAACAAAGTAGAAGCTACAACAGGTTTGAATCCTTAAGTACTGAAGTGGAATGCTACAAGTGAAACAAATTTGGAAACAAGGCCAATGATTGTAGAATGATAGTTACTCCAAAAGAATCACAATAAAACAACAACAATTACAGGAAGGAACCTCAAATAATATGGATAAGGAATCAAAATCATTACAAAAATGAAGAATTCACACTTCTCTACAAGCTCAACACAAGAAACGTGGTTGGTATGTTGACAGTGGATGTTCAAAGCACATGATAGGTGATAAGGACAAGTTTCTAACTTTGAAAAGGAAAGGGATGATTCAATCTTTTTTAGAAACGATGACTCAGCCGGGATCATTGGAAGAGGCATTGTCAAGATTGGAAGTAAGGATGCCAAGGCAGAAAATGTTCTACTAGTGGAATATATGAAACACAATCTTATGAGTGTAAGCCAAATGTGTGACCAACATCACAAACTTGTGTTTGATTTACAGAAGTGTGAGATAAGAAAAGAATATTCAGGGAGAGTGGTGGCTATAGTTGTGAGAAATCCAAGCAGCATATACGTACTAAATGAAATTGGAAAGGAAAAGTGTTGTTTAGGAAAGGAAGATGAAGTTTGGCTATGGCATAGAATAATGAGTCACATAAATTTGTATAATATTGTGAAGGTCGGTAGAGATGAAGCAGTCAAAGAAATGCCCCATATCATGAAGCCAACAAACAGTTTATGCAAGCATTGTCAACAAGGAAACCAAATCAAGACCAAGTTCAGATCAAAAGAATACTCCACAACAACACCACTGAAAAATTGTGCATACTAATCTAATTGTACCAACTAGAACAAAGGGGTTGAAAGGTGAGAAATACTTTATGATATTGGTTTATGACTATACAAGAATGACTATAGTTTGTTTTCACAGGAAGAAGTTAGAGGAATTCGAGAAGTTCAAGATGTACAAGGAGATGGTTAAAAATCAAATAGATTCGAAAATCAAATGCTTGAGATCAAACAATGGATGAGAGTTTACTTAAAAGGAATTTATGGACTTTTGTAGTGAGCATGGTATAAAGAGGTAATTTTTTGTTGCTAGGACACCACACCAAGATGGAGTCATCGAAAGGAAGAACATGACAACACAAGAAATGGTTCAAACTATGTTAATGGATTCCAAGTTGATAGACGTCTTTTGGGTACATGTAGTGCATACAACAGTTCACATTCAAAATAGAGGAATGCTCAAAAACAACAGTGATAAAATTCCCTACGATCTATGGAGAGGAAGACCAGCGAATGTGAAGCATTTCAAAGTTTTTGGAAGCAAGTGCTACATTAAAAGAGAAGATGGAAAAATAGGAAATTTTGAATCTCGTGTTGACAAAGGCATACTTGTTGGGTACTCAAGCATAAGGAAATCATACAAATGATTTAATATAAGGCTCAAAAAAATTGTGGAAAGCATCAATGTGATGTTTGATGAGACAAGTGGATGTAGGATAAAATAAGAAGGAAAGGACTCAATGGAACAATTTTATGAAGAAGAAGTAAATGAAGAAGGCATAGCAGAAGAGGAAGATGAATAAGAGAATCCAAATGAAGATAAAGAAAAG
>ML781207.1:52749-63006 GCA_009831015.1 Picea engelmannii | reverse complement strand
AAGAATGTGATCGGTACCAAGCGGGTCTTCAGAAACAAATTGAACGACGATGGACAGGTTACCAGGAACAAAGTAATATTGGTATGTAAAGGATATGCTCAGGTTGAAGGTATATACTTTGAAGAGACATTTTCCCATGTTACCAGAATGGAATCCATCATATTGATCCTCTCCTATGCATGCTCCAAGAATATTATAGTGTATCAGATGGATGTGAAATCAACTTTCCTATACGGGGATCTAGAGGAAGAAGTCTACATTGAGCAACCAGAAAGGATTTTAGTTTTCAGAGAATTAAAAATATGTTTTCAAGTTGAACAAGGCCTTGTGTGGTGTCAAATAGGCCCCCAGAGAATGGTATTCTAGACTGAACAAATACTTACAGCAACAAGGATTCAGAAAAGGGAATGTAGACAACAACCTCTACATCAAGATAAATCAATAAAGTATTTTTTTAATTGAAGTTTGTGTTGATGATATTATCTTTGGAAGTGA
The DNA here is from genome assembly GCA_009831015.1 of Picea engelmannii. Taxonomy (NCBI): domain Eukaryota; kingdom Viridiplantae; phylum Streptophyta; class Pinopsida; order Pinales; family Pinaceae; genus Picea; species Picea engelmannii. The sequence continues at coordinate 62,511 of ML781207.1, read as the reverse complement.
TGATGATAGGATGAGCCAAAAATTTGCAAAGGATATGTAGAATGAATTCGAAATTTCATTTCTTGGAGAATTATCCTTCTTTTTGGGTCTTCAGATATGTCAAAGTGACCAAGGCATTTTTATCTCTTAGGACAAGTACATCAGAGAAATGCTCAAGAGGTTTGGAATGGAATATTGAAAACCATTCAATAAGCCTATGCAAACCAGTTGCAAGTTAAGTAAATATGATTATTCAAAGGCTACAAATCAGAGGTGGTATAAGTCAATGATTGACAACTTAATTTATGTGACATCTTCCATACTGGATGTGATGTAGGCAGTTTCACAAGTGGTATGATTTCAATAAGCACCAAAGGAATCACATGTTTTGGCAATAAAGAGGATATTCAGATATCTCAAGGGTACAAAAGAATTTGGATTATGGTATCCAAAAGGGAAGGATCTATCACTTTTTGCTTATACAGGTGAAAATTGGGAAAGTTGCATTGAAGATCGAAGAAGTACAAGTGGAGCAATTTTCTACTTCGGTGAGTGTTCGATATCTTGGCTAAGCAAGAAATAGTCATCGGTATCATTGTATACAGACGAAGCAGAGTATATTCTAGCAACAACATGTTGTACATAGGTCATATGGATGAAACAAACATTGAAATATATACAAGTTGAGTATGATGAGACCATTATGATATTTTATGATAACACAAGCACCATCAATATCTCAAAGAATCTAGTGATGCACTCCAAGATGAAGCACATTCCAATCAAGTTTCATTTTCTACAGAAACAAGTTGCAGAGAAGAACATTAGAGTTGAGTATGTTGGGACAAAAGAACATATTGTAGATATATTTACAAAACCCCTTCCATAGGAATCTTTTGAGTATCTTAATCAGAAACTTAGAGTAGTATCTATCCCATAATGAATTTAGAATGTTTTTCTTATATGTCATAGATTTACATGAGGAAGCACCATGAAGAGGACATTCTAGATAGGGGGAGAAGCACTAAGGAGAGTTCATTCAGGGGGAGCATCCCCGAAGGGAAGTTACCATTTTCCATTGATGTCAAGGGGGGAGCGATTCATCATATGTATGGACAGAAATCATAGAGGCATCATTCCAGGGGGGGCGATGGTCACATGGGGATCATGAGCGCCATGAATTTAGTGTTGCATCAAAGTGTTACCATCAATTCCAAAGGGGGGTATTTTTTATTAATTGGGTTGGTTTCCATTGATTTCAACCCTTGAAGCAAGATCGGTAGAAAATTACAGTATCCCCAGAAATGTGGATAAGGAGCCCATGTTTTCTTGAGGAGTAATGTAATGAAAATAAATGAATTTGTAGGGGAGACTACTCTAGATGGATAATGCATGTCATGTTGTTTTCGGTGGTATGTGGTATGCCACATAGTTCCTCACAGTTGAGAAGATATGGGTTAGTGAAGTTGGAGAACCCTCATGAATTATCTAGAATCCCCTAGAAGGTCAAAGAAGTTAATTATTCTAGAAGCTCCTAGAAGAAGTTTACTAGTCAAAGTGGTTGTAACTAGGAGCTAGTCATGGGTAAAGTTGTTCCAATAAGAAAATAATTAATTTAAATAAATTAGTTGCAACAAGAAGTGGTGAGTTTAATATTTATGGTAAAGGGGTTGAAACTGGGTTAGTCCTAAAAGAAGGAAGTTGGGTAAAAAAGTTAGAAGATAACCCCTAAAGGAAGCTACATGGAGAGTATAAATAAGAAAACAAGGGTCTCTTATTAGCACCTAATTTGAGTACAATTAATATCTATTTTTCTGAAATGTTGTGGGCAGGTATCATTGACAAATATAGAGTGAGTCTGAAGTGGCGATGAAGTTGCGGGTTATAAGGGTTGAGACTGTGGGTACTAAACTAGGGTTTTACTGAAGATATCCGTAGGTTGTAGTTTTATAAGGACGTGGACATTTGTGAGCCACAATGGGAAAAAGAGAAGATACCTACGAGTTTACTAAAGACAGAGCATGGATATGTTGTGAAGGCTAAAGAATAGAAACATCAAATATATTAGTGAGAAGTTGCAGAGCTAAGAAGAGGCTACACAAAGGTCTAATAGTGAGAAGGCACAACAAATCTATCTACAGTAACAAAAGGTATGTTATATGCTTTTCTTAAGTAGGTCTTTGGTGAATGCTTGGAGTATGGCCATGGAAGATTGAGCTCTAACCCTTGAGGGACTATTGGTAGTATGGTATATTGTGTATAAGACATATCTACAAGGATACATTGATATTTTATTGGTTGATTATTGTGGGTATACTTCATTGGGAATCTTGTTAAGATATATAGTATGTTATTTAGAGAATGGTTGAGATTTTATGGTTGAAGCCTATTGTTATTAGTTCAAGTTGTGATTACATATAAGTAAGGATTTGATGTATGGTTAATGTAAGGGTTTCTGATATCACACAAGATTAGTGAGACATATATATGAACATAGTATATGGTTGTGTTCGATCTACTTGGATATTGGATGAGTATTATCTTCTATCGGATCATTAATTTTGTGAGAAGATACAAAGAGATCATACAGTGACCAAGACTAGGATAATGAAATAGATAGAGTGATAGAGATAATGACAAAGACAAACAAGTAATACTAGTAGAGGAGTGTGCTAGTCCGTGAGTTGCAGCAAACAAAGGCGTGGACATCCCCGAGTTGCAGTACATAAAGGAACAAACATCGCATATTGCAAAATAGATTGGTCACAGATCTATAGTAAAGTTTTGAAGAATAATTATACATGTTGTGTCAATATTGTAGTGAAAGGTTTGATAGTAATAGGTTGTGACAGTGATAGCTACAGGTTGTTTCATTCAATGACAATGACAGGTCATCTACATTTGGCACTTATACTTCAGGACGGTTGGACGGGGAAAGGATAGGTGGTTTTAGCCACCTTCCGTTTGTAGCTGAAGAACATAGGGGGTTGTAGCCTCCTTCTGGTTGGAGCCAAAGAATTGAGGAGTTGGAGATTTCCTCAGGTTGTAGCCTAATAATCTAGGGGGTTGGAGCTGGAAAACAAAGGATGTTGGTTCTTCCAATGAATGTACTTCTTAAAGACATATAAGAAAAAACATTATGTGGTTTTCTCCCGCATTGGGTTTCCACGTAAAAATACAGGTGTACTTTGTATGTGTATGATTGCTCATTGTTTATGGTTTATTTATTCTTCACTTATTGAATGATATTGGTAAACTAATCATAAGGTTAACAACACTTATATACGTTGTGGTTAAAAAGGATTAAAAAATCACTATTACGGATTCATCCCCCCTCTTAGTAATCCAACATCTTGAGCCAACCAATCCATTTATCCTATCACAAAAAATCGTTCTTTGAAATCCCAACTTACTCTTACATTGTTATTTTCCCCCAAAAGTGTCCTCGATTACTACTATTATTATTTCTCCCTGTAAGCTTGTTTTTTCACCAGTATCATCTCTGCATTTCAAATAGTTTTGTTAGTGGAGGAACTAGAGGAGTCATGGTTGAATCTCTAGAAACTTGTTGTTGGATTACTGAGAGGGGGGGTGAATCAGTAATAGCATAATTATAATCCTTTTTCTTCAATTGTTATATCAATGTAGAATTACTATCCAATAATCAGCAATAAGAAATAAACAATCACACACATACACAATACACCAGTGTTTTATGTGGAAACCCAAATCGGGAGAAAACCACAAAATGTTTTTTATTATATGTCTTGAAGAATTACATTCATTGGAAGCACCAACTTCCTTTGTTTTCCAACTGAAACTGGAAGGAGGCTCCAACCCCCTAGTTTCTCAAGCTACAACCTGAGGGAAGCTCCAACTCCCCAATTCTCTAGCTATAACTAGAAGGAGGCTACAACCCCCAATGTTCTCCGGCTACAACCGGAAGGTGGCTACAACCACCTGTCCTTTCCCTGTCCTACCACCCTGAAGTAGAAGTAGAATGATGGAACCACTGTCACACTATCACTATGAGATATACCATTGTAAACATGTACCAATAAATCTGAACCATGCATCAACCTGTACCTCAACCTGTAGTCAACCTGTACCATAAATAAGTGCATCAACCATGCACCAACCTGTAATGAACCTGTACCATAAACAAGTGCATCCAACCATGTACCAAGTTTGTACCAATCATGTGTCAACTACTCATCAATATGTACCAACATCATCAAATATGCACCTCATGTATGTGCCAACTCATCAACTACTTGTCTCAACCATGTACTCAACATGTACCTCAACCAAAATCCCTCATCATTTTCATCATCCAAATCTGATTTGTAGCTCTGTAATAGACCTGGTGTAAATAATCGCATTATTTCAAACCTTCCTTAACTTTAACAACAAGAGACTAGCATTTTCATCAAACTTTTCTTTAGTCTCACACGACTAGTTTTAGATTACTCAACAACCCTAACTTGAAGTATTCATAAATTTGAACCTGTAATGTATAAAGATATGAAACTGATACACAATGTTCTTTAGTGCTTTTTATGCAATTCCTCCAAATTTCACTACTTGGAACCTCTTAGAAAAGGATTTATAGCAAAAATAACATACCTTACTAGATTCTGGCTTATTCTAGAGAGCGACCTTGTAGAGCATGGCCCGCAAAAAATATTTGATGAATTGATCTAAAACTGTTACACAACATACCATAGACTGTACCCTAATAAAAACATTTGTTCTCACTAAATTTGGATCTGTTATGAAGACGTTATGACGTTTTTACCCGAAACACCTGATTTTGACTAGTTTCACGACTCGCCACAAACCCTATTTTCCACGGAGTGTAACTCCAAAAATACAATGAATCCCAAGCTGAATGTTTTACCACATATACTTGGATATGTTTTCTCACTTTCATATCAATTTCACTATCTGAATCATTATAGAAAAAAAATTATAGTGAAAATGGTGAGATGACCTGTAAATAATATACCTTAGAAAGCACCATCAAAAGAATTTATCCTTCCTTGCATTTTGGCCTTGTTTTCTTCACCTTCACTCAGAATTCCGGTTTAGATATCCTTGGTTACCTCAGACACATATATATATTCAATATCCTCAAGTGTGATTCAAATGAGAGAGCCTTGCCTCTTATTTATACTCTCCAAGTAGCTTCCTAAAAAAACATCTTCTAGGTCACTTGGCCCACTTTCCTTATTTTAGGGTTGGGTCCACTTCTAATTTCTCCATTAAATTTATTACTAAAATAATTAATTTTGTATTCACTTTGAATTATAATACACTCATTACTTCACTTTATTATTTACCTTTTAAAATCTCTTAAACCACTTTGACTACTTTGACATTTTGGGGCTTCTAGATGACATATGAGGGTCCTCCAACTTCGTAAGGCCATAACTCTCAAACCGTGAGGAGTTATGTGACGTTATACATACCAATAGAAATGGAATGACATGTACTATCCATATAGAATAGTATTATCTAAAAATATATCATAACTTGTACCATTACCTATCAAACAAACTTGGGTCCATTACCCAAACCTGGGGTCTCCAACTTCTCATGGCCATAACTCTCTAACCATGAGGAATTATGTGACGTTTCACATACCACTGGAAATGACATGACAAGAACTATCCATCTAGGATATTTTCCCTAATAAATTTTCTTTCCTTCATTTCATTATTCCATAATTAATCATGGGTTCTCTTACTCCACAAAGCATCTTCCCGTGAGGGATTTCACCATAAGGGGACCACTTTGGAGTTCATCCGTATTTACTTCTTATCAACCATGAAAAAACAATAATGAGTCATATTTACATCAAACAATATTGGATCCATTACCTAAACCTTTGTGCTATGGGGCTTTCTTCAAGGGTTGACATCAATGACAACTAACCTTAATCAACAATCTTGCCTTTTGGCATTGATGGCAACACTCTGATGCAATACTGAAATCATATCACTCATGCTCCCCCTGGAACCATGCCTTTTTCCTCTGTATCTGATAAATCTACTCCCCCTGGAACCATGCCTCTATCCTCTGCATCTGATAAATCTTCTCCCCCTGAAACAATGCCTCTGTCCTCTGCATCTAATAAATCTCTCCCCCTTTGTCATCAATGGCAAAGGTATCTTTCCATCCATGGCTGCTCCCCCTAATAGACTATCCTCTTATGGTGCTTCCTCGTGTACATCTAAGACATATAAGATAAGCATTCAAAAAACATTAAAAAAGCATTAATTTATGGAGTAGAAATAGCTCCAAGTCTTTGGCGAAGATATTCAAAGGCTTTCCGTAGAAGTGGTTTTGTAAAGATGTCTGCCACTTGTTCTTTTGTTCCCACATACTCTATTCTGATGTTATTTTCTGCAACCTGTTCTCGTAGAAAGTGATACTTGATTGGAATGTGCTTCGTCTTGGAGTGCATCAATGGGTTTTTTGAGATATTGATGGCACTTGTACAATCACAATATATTGGAATGGGCGCATCATACTCAACCTGTATATCTGTCAAAGTTTGTTTCATCCAAAGAACCTGTGTACAACATGTTGTTGCTTCAATATACTTTGCCTCGGTTGTAGATAGAGATATCGATGAATGTTTCTTGCTTAGCCATGATACCAAACACCCACCTAAGTAAAACACTGCTCCACTGGTGTTTTGATCGGTCATCAATACAACCTACCCAATCTGCATCTATGTAGGCAATAAGTGATAGATATTTTCCTTTTGGATACCATAATCCAACCTCTTCTATTCCTTTGAGATATCTGAAGATCCTCTTTACTGCTAATACATGTGATTCCTTTGGTTCTTCTTGAAATCATGCCACCTATCCAACTGCCTGCATTACATCTAGTATGGATTCTATCATATATAGTAGGCTGGCAATCATTGACCTATATTGCCTCTGATCTGTAGACTTTGAATCATCATCTTTTCTCAACTTACAACTGGTTTTCATGGGAGTGATAATTGGTTTGCAATCTTCCATTCCGAACCTTTTTAGCATTTCTTTGATATACTTGGTCTGAGAAATAAAAATTCCTTGGTTGCTTTGACATATCTGAAGTCCCAGAAAGAAGGATAGTTCTCCAAGTAACAACATTTCAAATTCATTCTGCATATATTTTGCAAATTTTTGGCTTAACCTGTCATCATCACTACCAAAAATAATATCATCAACATAAACTTCAATTAATAAAATATTACCTTGACTTACCTTGATGTAGAGGTTGTTGTTTGCACTTGATTTTCTGAACCCTTCCTGCTGTAGATACTTATCTAGTCTGGAGTACCATGCTCTAGGAGCTTGTTTTAGACCATACAAGGCCTTCTTTAATTTACACACATAGTTTGTGTTCTCTGACAACTAAAATCCTTCTGGTTGTTCAATGTAGACTTATTCTTCAAATTCGCTATTTAGAAAAGCTGATTTTACATCCATATGATATAATTTAACATTTTTGGAGCATGCATAAGCTAAAAACAAACGGATTGCTTCCATTCTGGCAACTGGGGAAAATGTCTCTTCAAAGTCTATTTCTTCAATCTGTGCATATCCTTTACATACCAATCTAGTGTTATTTCTTGTAACCTGTCCATATTCATTCAATTTATTCCTGAAAACCCATTTTGTGTCGATCACATTCTTATTCTTTGGTCTTGTAACCAATTCCCAAGTGTCATTTTTCTCTATTTGATCCAATTCGTCATCCATGGCCTTATTCCAAAATTCATCCTTGCTGGCTTCTTCAAAATAGTTTGGTTCAATTGTAGATAAGAGTGCTAGGTGTCTTTGTTCTAGTGAACGGATTTTTCTTCTAGTCTCAACTCCTGCATCTTTGTTTCCAATAATATGATCTGAAGGATGATTCTTCTGTACTCGTTTTCTAGGTGTCTTTAGAGATACTTGTTGAACTTGCTCTTCTACTTTTTTCAGATTCTCTTCATCTTCATCTTCCTCTTCTTCTTCTTTTTCATCTTCTTCTTCAAAAAGTTGTTTCATTGATTTGTTTTCTTCTTCCTTTGATTCTGGTCTGCCTGTTTCATCAATTGTTACATTGATGATTTCCACAACTTTGTTTAATATTAGATTGTAATACTTGTATGATTTCCTTGTACTTGAGTAACCAACAAGTATTCATTTGTCTACACAAGATTCAAAATTTCCCATTCTTCCATCTTCTCTTTTGATGTAGCATTTGCTTCCAAAAACTCTGAAGTGCTTCACGTTTTCTGGTCTTCCTTTCCATAGTTCGTAGGGAGTTTTATCAGTGTTGTTTCTGAGCATTACTTTGTTTTGAATGTGAACTATTTTATGCACTACTTGTGTCCAAAAAATATATGTCAACTTTGAATCCATTATCATTGTTCAAGCCATTTCTTGTACCTTCTTGTTCTTTCTTTCAACAACTCCATTATTGTGAGGTGTCCTAGCAACAAAGAATTGCCTTTTTATTCCATGATTGTTGGAGTAGTCCATAAATTCCTTTGAGGTGAATTCTCCTCCATTATCCAATCTTAAGCATTTGATTCTTGAATCCATCTAATTTTCAACCATTTCCTTGTAGATCTTGAAATTTTCAAAAGCTTCTAATTTGTTCTTGAGAAAACAAACTGCAGTCATTCTCGTATAATCATCAACTAATAACATAAAGTATCTCACACCTTTTAAGTCTTTTTTTGTAGTTGGTCCAACTAGATCATTATGCACAATTTCAAGTGGTTTTGTTGTTGAATATTCCTTTGATTTGAACCTGGTCTTTGTTTGTTTTCCTTGTTGGCAATGCTTGCATAAAGTGTTGGTTGGTTTCGTGATCTGGGGAATTTCTCTGACTGCTTCTCTTTTGCTAACTTTGACAAGGTTATCAAAATGCATGTGACTCATTATTCTATGCCATAGACAACTTTCATCTTCCTTTCCTAGACAACACTTTTCATTTCCAATTTCGTTTAACACATATATGTTGCTTGAAGTTCTTGCAGATGTAGCAACCAATTTCCCTGAACCTTCTTTTCTTATCTCACACTTTTGTGAATCAAAAGTAACTTTATGACCTTGGTCACACATTTGACTCACACTTAAACCATTATGTTTCATATCTTTTACTAGTAGAACATTTTCTGTCTTTTCATTTTTGTTCCCAATTCTAACTGTGTCTTTTCCAATGATTTTGGATGAATCATCATTTCCAAAGGAGACTGATACATCTCTTTCCTTTCATAATTTAAGAAACTTGTCTCTATCACCTATCATGTGTTTTGAAAATCCACTGTCAACATACCAACCACGTTTCTTATGTTTAGCTTGTAGAGCGACTGTGCATTCATCATTGCTATACTGATATTGCTTTCTTATCCATGTCATTTTATGAGGTTCTTGTTTGTGACTCTGTTGAGTTTATTTAGGAGGGACTGTCATTCTGGTAGTTGAAGATATTATGAAAGGAGGTGCTCTTATGAATCCTTCTTGTTCTAAAGGCTTGTCTATCTATTGTTGATTCTGAAATCTAAATCTTCTCGATGGAGGAGTGTCCTTGTAATCTTCCTTGTATGTATTTTTATCCCCTTTGATTGTTTCTGCATAAATTTTTGGATTTGTTTCTTGCTCTACTGTTTTGGAGCCTGATCCCTTTTCTGTCTGATTGTATCCAAGTCCAGATTTGTCAAGATAAGATTTTTTACTGCTGATAATGTTGTCCAAAACTTTTGAGCTATTCTACATATTTTTCTTTTAA
>ML781207.1:0-45050 GCA_009831015.1 Picea engelmannii | reverse complement strand
CCATGAATGGACAGGGTTATTTCGATGGTCGTCGAATAGATCCGACGGCTGTAGACAATCCAAAAGTGACATCCAAAACATAGGTTTCCATAAGAGGTTAAGAAGTGCGTGTGGACGGTAAAGATTTGCCCAATGGTCGTCCAATCCGATTGAAGGGTCATGTTGCGCTAACAGGTCACATCAAGGGATCCACTGCGGTGGGGAAACGCCTTACAACATATCATCATCAATTACACGTTTTAATTTTTGAAATTGCAGTGTGGAATTGTTCCAATGAGAATGAGGTCTATGAATCTATTTGCAAATTTTTGAAATTGCAGTGTGGAGTTGTTTCACTGAAAATGAAGGGTTTATAAATCTATTTGCAAGATCATAATTTGTAAAATTGTAGAATTTCAATATCAGAATTGTGATTTTTCATGGTCACATTATATCAAAAATATATTAGATAGGGAAGTTTGCTCCAAAATTAAAGACTCTTAGTGAAAGGTGTAGATGTTAGTGATACATCTTTTAAAAGATATAAATTAAATTTGATTGATAGTTTTTATTGTTATTATTTTAAAAAAATTGTGTGTTGTTAAATTTATGGTTTTTAAAAGTGCTTGATATTTTCAAGAGTTAGGTGTTCGATATATTTTATGCATAATAGAGATTATTGAACAAAAATTTGAGGAGAATTTGAAAAGTATTGATTTTCATAGGATAAATGTCTTAAAATATAATAATTATGCATCTTATAGATTTGTTATTTTCAATGTGCGGTTAATGAGTTGTGCTTTGTTGATAGAGTATTTGGCTATGTTGTCAATTGGGTGTAGCTCATGTGGTTGTGAGGAAAGTTGTCACCCTCCCCACCCAACTTCAAATCCCACTTTATGACATTTTTTCTCTTACTGAGTTGATGGTTGATGAGCTATATATCATCTATTCATGAGTTGTTCACCTTTATTCTGTGGATAATGAAATAAGTACTAATAGGAGATTCTATATTCACAATTTTAGAATCCAATTTTACATTTTTGGAATCTCCATTTTCATTTGCAAAATTTAATTTCTTATTTTTGGAATTTAATTTTTCACTTTTTGAATCCAATTTTGCATTTTTGAAATCCAATATTAGCACATTTGGAAAGAGTGATATAATAAGTCAACAAACTCAACCTTTCTAGTGAGTTAATTTTTTTTCCGGTGTGGGAAAATTCCACCCTAATCAACTCATTTTTTTGAAATTATGACAATCTAGGTCTTCTTAAAATGGGCTAAAACCCTTATAGGAAAAGTTCAATTGTCAATGTTTCCCACCAATTAAGTGGAATTATAACTTCTGACAAAATTCCTTTCGGATTTGGGGAATAATTTGGAGTAGGAAAATATTGAGTTTGTCCAATTATTAACTTAGTCACATTTGAAACTAAATTTTGCGCTTTGAAAATGCTAATTTTTTACTTTCGATACACCAATTTTGGCCTATCTACAAAGGGATTAGACTAAAATTGGTCCAAATTTAATGAAATGGTTGTAATAGGTGTAGGAACAAGAATAACCATAGAAATGTTAACATATCATAGAAGAAGTCCAAGGGAAAATGAAAACAAGTAGGGTAAAGAACAAAAGGCATATTTGATGGCATGGGTGGGGGAAGAGAGAATCATGATGATATAGACAAGAAAGAAAGAGAACATTGGGGCAAGAATGGAAAGAATAAGAAGGAGAAAAAAATGGTTGACACAAAAGGTGGCAAGGAGTGCGAAGGGCTGCAAGAAAAATTATTAATGGGCAACAAAAGATCATAAGGAATGGGTAGGGGTAAGGCCCTAATGGACATGGAATTAGATTAAGAGGATCCACCGAGAGTACTAATTGAGTTGGAAGAAATAGCTTTGACATTCTATAAGGACATTCATAAAATCTCTAAGAAAACATAGAGCATGAGAAGCGAACTTGAAGCAAGTAAGGCACAGGTAGAGATGAAAGTAAATCAAAGAAAGAAAGACAATTCCAACAAGACAAAGAAAATGGAGCACAAATAGAAAGAAAAAGAAAAAGAAAGGAGGAGAGACAAAAATAATACGATAGAAGGTAAATTGAGTGCTAGAAAAAGATGAATGTCAAGAAGAAGTAAGATGAGGAAAAAGTTATAGGACAAAAAGAAGAAGAGGAAAGAATGCAAATGAAAGAATCCAAAGCATATGTGGCTCAAGAAAAAGAAAAAAATAAGAGGATGAGATTTGAGAAAGAACCAAGAAAATTTGAAGAAGGGAAATGTAGTATTTGACACAATGTTGTTAGAAAAGGCATTGTCTAAACGTTCTAGGTTTTGGTATTTTTTGTCGAAATCCAACGACATAAATTTGGATGAAATCATATTTTTTTTGTTATTTGAATTCAATTTTTGAATGTATAAATGTATTCAATGTGTTGAAAAAACCCTGGGTGATTTGAAGACTTAGCCACTCAAATCTACAAATCCAATAATTTCTCACTAGATTCCAGACAAAACTAAATAAGAAAAATAGACGGAAAAGGACCAAAACGCAGAACGTTTAGACTATAGAAAAAGACATAACTAGGCTTGAGGAATTGAACTTTGCATAAAGGAAGTATGAGTTAAAAGTGCATAAAGCAACAAATTTTAGGAAGGTAACTAGAAAAGTCGAGTAAAAATTAGTTGAACTAAAAAGACTGGGAAAGAATTGTAGTAAATGAGATTATAGTATCTCAACGCTAGGCAAGCATGTACAAGAGCTTTAGTATGATTATTTTTACTTGAGAGAAAGGGTTTCAAAGACACCCAATTTTCCGACAACAATTAAGAATAAAGCACTATGAATTTAATTCTTATGTCCTATGAATTTTATTCTTATGTAGAGGTTATTTCAATGAACCATGGGTATTGGAGTAAAAAATATGTGCATGACCTAGCAATGCAATTGGATGCATCGAAAGATGCTAAAGGTAAATTATCCCTTATACTCGAGAATCTCAAGAAGGCCATGCATGGACATAAAGTCCTCATAGATTAACAAGGTAAATAGCTGCAAAGCAGCTAGTCCCTGCTTCATATATATTTTATATATATTTTAAGTATTTGTATAAATGAGATGTCATAAAATTTCATAACAATTAAAAAATCATTATTGTATTGTTGTAATTGGAGAAACACATAAAAGTCATAATCAACATTTTCTACAGATCTATGGAGAGCTTAATAGAGCAAATTCTTGCAGACACTGACGATTGATATTAGGAAGTTTATTCATCTTGATCTTAGATGACTTAGATCTTGCATGACTTAGAACAGATGACTTAGATCTTGCATGAGGTTTATTCATATAGGAAGTTGGCATGGATATTAACCTCGCAACAGCTCGCCCGCCAAAAAATGCCAAGCGTGTGGGCTCCCCCACTGAGATCAAATTAGGGGAGAAATTTATGCCAAAACCGAAGACAAAAGCAATGACAAAGCCTTATCACGTTAAATTTCACTAAAAATTCTATCAACCCAAACTGGAAAAGAGATGGAAAGATGTCAAATATGAAATGCAAGTGCCACGTTGAGAAGAAACTTGAGCGTGGAGGGATCATACTTGAAGACATGACAAGATTGCATGAAGAATAGTGAAGGTAAAGTTGTTTTGTTGTCGTCTTCATTGATTTCCCATTAATCAGACGACACATGTTATTATTCCTCAGTGTCGACTATGCTAGTTATAAGCTCGAATGGATGACTTGTAAATTGCCGACTTTATTTAGAAAATTTTTAAATCAAGTAGATGTCACAGTTATACATGCGATTTGAGGTTATAATGTATAGAGTCCAATCGTTGAAGATTCAAAGAAATTGCCGACATACATGCTTATTTCTCAATGCAAATAAATGACTTATAATTTGCCGACTCTACTAGTTATCAAAGTCGAATGGATGACTTGTAAATTGTTGATCTACTAGTTGAGCAATATTTTATTTAAAAACTATGACAAAATTTTGTATTATACTAACTTTTAAATCAATTTTTAGGCGATATTCATGTATGATTAGCAGTCGATAGTTTTTTCCTCGGGTGACATGTGCCTTCCTCGAGTCCCAACATTTAGTTCCCACCTCGCAGATAGCGAAAGGTTATGTAAGCACCACATAACACCCTTGCATGTGATTGTCAAACCTTAAGCGCCACATACACCCTTGCATGTGACTTTCAAACCTTATGGTGCTCCCTGCGATCGAAGTTTACGGCCAAAACCAATGGAAACTCAAAGTGTAGAGAAGGATACTAGTCATGACTGAGTCAAAAATCTTCATTACGAGTCGAAACGTGACAGTGGTTATGAAAGTTCAAGATTTGGCAATAGCTTTTACTCCATCCTTTTATGGATCCTAACTTGGACGCTTGACTGGTCCCTTCCATCCATGTATTCGACCATTTTGCTCTAGAGTGCTAAGCCTCCCTATGTGATCGATAAACTTAAGCCATCCATGTGATAGATAGTGGAAGATGATTCCCGATTGATCAATGAGTGGAGTATATGGGATTTTATCCAAACGCTCAGGAATAACTTCCTTCAATGGCCTAAGAAATCAAATAAATTAGAGATTCTATTTATGTAGAGTGGACGTCAACCCTAGCTCATGAAATGGATATAGGAGCAGGAGAACCAACTAAAAAACGAAAGCTTTGAGTACTTTTCAAAGCTACTCACTTGGTTCTAGACTATTCTCATATTTCTGTCCCTTGAAGGATATGATTTATGGTCCCTTGAAGAATATTAATGGAAATAAATGAAGAATTTTTATGATATTTGTTGGCCAGGCTACCGTTGGGCATGAACTCGTACAGGAAAATGAGAGAATTCTCATTGTTGTAACAGAAGTCGAGCAACCTAAGTATAGTTTTGTGCCTCACATTTCCCATAATATCGAGTTCTTGCTTCTCGACAGTTATGGCACCCCCACTTCGTGAAGATCCAATGAAAGCAGGGGATAGATGAAAAACTCCCCCGGAATGCTTTGCAGGTAGTTGAAATTTCGTTGTAAGAATATTATGAAGTTCAGATCTTCCACAATCTGGAAATCATTACACAGAGAAAACAGATTTAGATTTAAGTTTGTACAATAGGAATTGATAGAACATAGGTCGTTTAGAACATTGTTTAATTTGTTGAAGTGTTATACAAATAGACCTTGTGAAGTTATCTGAACTGAATCAGACCTTCTCGAACTGCTGTAAGAACTGCAATGGTCTGAAATGGCCACGACCTCATAATCAGATAGTCTATTGAAATTCAACACTATGACAACTTAGATATCTAGAGATAAAAGTCTAGTCTATTCAAATTCAACATAATAACAATAGATATATCCAGCGATAAAAGGTCGAGGTATGGTACCTGCGTATTTTCTTTATTTTTTTTTTACACATAGCGAAAGAGTATATATAGATAAAGAAAAAAATAACGATGAGGAAAAATACGGTAGGAATAAAAATCTTAGAGGAATTTGGTGGTGTATTAACAGATAGGTATTGCCTTGCAATAGGCACATGTATGTCACCTATGGACTTTGGCAAGCACCGAAATGCCTTCCACTGTGAAACTCACGCGCCCACTTCAAAGTTTATACATCTAAACAAATTAATTACTATTCGTCAATAATTGGTAACGTTCATGGAGTGACTTACCAGAGTGGCATTGAATATCGCACCGTCCGGAGGAGATGTTGCAGGTATTTAGAAGTTGTTCGGCTCTCTCCACCATCTCCTCTTCTTCCATTCTGTGCCCTTAGTCGCGACGTCAGGGGCAACGTTGATTAAGTAGTTCAATGTCCTGAGAATCTGAATCTATGAAGACTTCCTCTGTTGATGAAGTTCCTGCATGATTGGAAGGTGGCGACTCACATGGAAGGTGGGGACTCGCATGGCTAGAAGGTGGTCGACTACTCTGCTAGCCTTCAAACTGACCAATTAAAAATCACTGATTTTTTTTTTTTTAAACTAATTAAAATTGTTTTTTGTACTTTAACAAATATCTAAAAACAATAGATCACCACCAAAGGTATTAAGTCCTGTCATTCCGATATAGATCAATCAAAAGATCATAATACAAATTTGTAATAATTAAAAAAAAAAAAATTATTTAAAAAAATTAAATAATAAAAATTATTTGAAAAACTTTAATTACGATAAAAAAAAAGGGTTCCAAAACGCATCAATTCATTTAGCAAAATACACCCACTAATAAGCGATCAACGATAATTGACCACCAAGTAAATGCTATAATCCCTAGCGAGATAAAGAAGGTCATGCTTTACTCGCTCAAACTAGGTCATGCTTTACTTTCCATAAACCGAAGATTGTGTTATCATACTACCAAATTAGTTGAATATTGGTGTTATAATTACTTACCGTAACCAATACCCACTATAAACTATAATTCTGGCTCGTGACATCAAAGATATTTGATTCGAGGCATAGATCTTGAATAATAATAAATTATTTTACTACTTTGCCTTAAATTTGTTTTGTGACGTCTAGGTTGTAAATCAAGGTTCTCTCACTTTGGACTTTTTTTTATACTTTCATGCACAATGAATCAATGAGTCGATCATGGCTCGTTTTTTTTTTTTTTCGAATGTAGTACCCATCTACTTTGACCGAGAATATTATGTACAAAAGCGCCACGAAATTTTCATGGGAATTTCCTGAAGCCGCGAGAAAACTTGTCTTGGTAATATTATATATAAAAGCGCCACGGAATTTTGACGGAAATTCCCGATAGCGACTCAACAATTTTCTTTATGTGGGAGTGTGATAAAGGTTAATCACTGTCTCTCCTTTCGATTTTTCCTCGCCGAACTGCGGTGATGTGATTTTTGTTAAAATTTACCAATCAAAAAGATTGCACTAAAAATTTAAATAAATTTTGATTGCACTTGTAAATTTTAATGCTACTGTATATGTTGGTCTTCCTACATTGTTGATTGATTTAACTATTAATCAACCACACATTTTACTATTAATGTGAAATGGACTATTATATAATTTGTTATTTATTTAAGTGTTTTTTGAGTAAATAAATTGGACAATGAAAGGGTAAGGTTTATTTTATGTTTAAGTCTTATTTTGGTTATTTGTGGCTTTAGAACTTTTGGAACTTGTTTAGAAACTTAAATAGTGGTTTTAGGAGTCAAAACTTTGCAAAAAGAGTTCTTGTCCCTTTGACGCATTTCTACTCATCAAGCTCTTTCCAACATCGCAAAGATCATCTCAATCAAAGTCCATATGAGGAAATCATAATTCCCACAACTTGACCTATGCTTTAACCACTATAGTATTGAGAGGATGATGTATTAGCTCCCATTACTCACACATGTGGAGCTAGTCATGTCTGAAGTTATGAGAAGATTCTAAAGGGTCCAAAACCATAACACTCATGCACAATAAAAACCCTAACCCTAACCCTAGACAACAATCACGTCATGTTAAACACTAGGCCACTAGGAAAATAATGGGTTTCATATATTGATTTGCTATTCCATAAATGAGTAGAGTAAAGTAGTGGATCTAGTGAGAGGAACAAATTAAGAAGAAGACACTATATCAGTTATTCAGGCGACACCTTCTATTTCGACACCATAATGCATCCATCTATCTTTGTATTTGCATTATATATCTAAGAAGAAAAGAGCAAGGCCTGGTCCTCACCTTTTAGTTGGGTTTTTCCATATTGGGTTCCCTAGAGTACATCTTGTGTTTATTGTGTGGATGGTGTGGTATTTATTGTTTTAGTTTTTTTTTTTTTAACTTTAGTATATTTCAGTTATTTTGAGCATTATGCTTGTAATATTAAATCATGCATAATAAAGGTTAACCTCATAGTGTTTTACAAAAACTTGTAATATTTGTTGTGATGCACTGCCTAATGGAATATCCATTGTAGTTTACAACTCATTGGTATAAAAACAATTTTCTTTGGGGTTTTTGTGGGATATTGCAGGATTTAGAAATTGATTTAAACAAAAAAGTCCCAAACCCTAACCATGGCAGATGAGTTCAATAACAATCCAAGGGATGAATTAGAGGAGAGATTGAAAAGGTTGGAAGTACAAGTCTCTGACATCTCACATAACATGTTGATCCATATGGCAACACTAGAGAGTATTTTCAGGCCTTTTAAGGAGATTGGTAGTTCTAACTTGGACACTAGCTCTAATGGAAAATATGAAGATAAAGAAGAATTGGAAAAGGAGCTAGGGAAAGATAGACTGATTTCCACCATCAAATCTTCCCAATCTCCATTCAAATTGGAAGAAAAAATGGACATCAAACCCTATCAAGCAAGTATAATTTTAAGGATGGAAATTTATCTTAAAATGTAGAAACCTTGGCGAATCTTACTAGTCATTAGTATGCAAATTACAAAATGTTTGGCAATATTTTTGTAAAAATATTCAAATTTCAATGGATTTATATAGTTTCTATAAAATTTTGGCTATTTTTAAGGGTGAATAATTTTATTCTATAAAATTTGGGTGAATAAATTTTAGAAAAAATGGAAATTGACGAATCGTTTTTTTGGAAAAGGCATGGAAAATTAGCCCATTGGAGAAATTCAACCCCTAAAAATTTCCATGCTATCAAGGTGAGATCGATGTTGTAACGTTGAATCGATGGTTGTAATAATTAGAAGTCTATTTCAATGTGAATAACATAGGAGAAGAGAAAAACATATTATTTACCAATTGAAGTTTGAGGGCCATTCCCAAACTTGGTGGGAAAGCCACTCAGAAACTCTTGGGTTGGAAATCCACTCAGAAACTCTTGGTGATCCCCCAATAACTAAGTGGGAGGTCTTTAAAACCTACATTAAGTCTCAGTTTTACCCTATTATGTACGAAGAAGTCTGATGGATCCATTTCCATTACTTCCATTAAAATCAAGTGTAGAATGTACAAGAGTATACCTCTTAGATTATAAAGCAAGCCATTATGTTGGAAATATCTCTCAAGAACCTAGATGTACTCATCAAGTATTTGGGTGGCCTCCGTAGTCATTTAAAGAAGTAAGTGATGCCCTTCAAACTGAGGATCATTGATGGCAGCTTTGTGCAAGCACAATATCTATGCATGGACAAGATGGAAGGACAATGACTTTTTTCCAACTAGATAGACCAACAAGGTGCTTCCAATGAGGAAAAGAATAATTGGAAAGGAAAGGGTAAGAATATAGTAGCCACTACACATTACTTTCGGGACTTAAGTAACCATTGTAACCCTTATAATATTAATGAGCACATTGAAGATGAGTGTTGGAATCTATATCCAATGTTGAATCCAAAGAACCGTAAAATGGAGGCCAAGAAGAAAAAAATGATAGCCATGGATTCAAGCAACCAAGCGAAGAGAAGTTTAGAAGTAGATAGGAAGATTATCTACACTATAGTGTATAAGGAGGAAAATCTAAGTAGACTCTAGTCAAAGGAAGAGAAGAAGACGACTAAACTCTTCCATATCAAAATCCAAGTCAAGAAAACAAATTTGGATGCTCCATTTGAMTCCAATTCATAGAAAACCTCATAGTATAAGCTCAGATGAGTATGCTTGGATTGGATGTTCATGATCATCCTTACCCATATCCATTGGGATGAGTAAATAAGGATGCATCTTTTAGAGTCACTACATAATGTAAGATCATATMTACCACAAGTGAAAACTACATTGATGAGGTGGAGGTAGATGTGGTATTGCGTAGTATTTGGAATCCCCTAATAGTACACAAGGGATGTGATCTTTATGAGGTGAGAAAACCAATACCCCCTSGTCAAGGATGGAAATCCTTCATCATCAATGCACACATAAGTGAATTCAAKATATCTTTGGTAAGTGGTAACCAAGMTAATAAACTAAAGTAGGAAGTTTGTATTTCTCTTCTCAAGAAAGAATCATTGATGAGATGAATCGATAAAAGTAAAGGTATCTATAGAGAGATGTACTAATGAACATAAACATTAGTTGGAGGAAGATGTGTAGGTGTACAGAAAAGTGTTCCAAGAGCCTAAAGGATTACCACCTAAGAGGGAAGTGGAGCATGAGAAACAATTGTTCCTTGACTCTCCATTTCCAAACATAGGATTGTACGAACATTCCATATTAGAAAAAAATGAAGTAAAGAAACAATAGAAACAACTATTAGCATAAAGAGTAGCTCGACCAAGTACCTCATCTTGTGGATCACCTATCATTGTAATGGCCAATAATAATGGGTCTAGAACAAAGTGTATTGACTAAGAGATCTCTAAATAAGGTCAACCTCAAGAACTGGTACCTTAGGGGATGATTGATGACTCACTGGATCAACTGCAATATGCCAAGTACTTCACCAAATTGGATCTCACATCAAGATATTGTTATACCTATATTTTTCACCATGGGCCTCATCATGGACCTACTATTGTCATCTTGCCAAAAAATACTTGTCAATACTCAAAATTCCCTATTTTTATACATGGTCACACCTTACCCTCTTCCAAGGCACAACCGATTACTAGTTTCCCTCTTTTAATAGGCAAAGTTTCCCTTGTGAAACAAGTGACTGAGTCTTGAATCTTTTAGAATTGATTCACATGCAAGAGAGGATTCACATGCATGAATCTTCTAGAATTGATTCACATTTGGTTTGCATGCAAGAGAGGATTAGGCCTCGCATTGTTCATATATACAATGTTTCATGTATCATTTGAGTAACAAGGTCTTTGAATCTTGGTATTGAGATTAAGCTATGGGGATTGTGTAGATATTAATTGACAAGGGTATTTTCAAGGTTCTCGAAGCATAAGAGACCAAGGCCCAATTTTTCTAATGTGTGTGTGTGTGTGTGTGTGTGCACACGTGCACGAGAGAGAGAGAGAGAGAGAGAGAGAGAGAGAGAGAGAACCTTTGAGATTCCTATTTTAATCATTATTTCATTTCAATGATAGGTTTTATCATATATTTTAATTTTATTTTAAACAAATGTTATGGTTCCAAATATTATGGCATGCCAAACTTAACAAGCATCCTTAAGATAAATCTTGACTTGGTGTTGATGAAGCAAAGTATACAGTATAAAGGTTTGGCATCAAGGAGTAATATATATATATACACACACATACAACATGATGTATGGGAGGCTTATGTATAAAATATATTCCTTGAGCATATATGGAGAGGTTTTATATTTGATATGTAAATTGTTGTGGATATTTCATTGGAACAACTTGTCACAACAAATATTATAATATTCTAAAATCTTAGATTTATGCAGTTTATTTCCGTAGATCCCAAATTCATTATCTCTAGCTTATGGCTTGAATTTAAGAAATAAATGAAATATAAAAATGAAAGAATAGGCACAAAATACACACCATCCAGACAAATGAACACAATATTTGATCTAGGAAACTAAATACGGGAGAAAACTTGGCTAGAAAGTGAGGCCTATGCTATGCTCTCTTTTCTTCAGTTATAAAATGGACATACAAAGGAATGGGAACTCACTATGGAGTTACCATTTGACACTGTGGCCTGAATGACTAAGTGTTCCAAATGTCAACAACTAGTCACCCCCAAGCTGAGGCTAGTAATCCACAAAAGAAGGTGGTCTCTCATAGTATACTAGCAGCTCATAAAACTCATAACCCAATTCTCCTACAAATATCCCAATTTTTCTACCAACTCTCTTCCTCCTGACCTGCGCAACCCAAGGAATGCACCATTTGTTTATCAGGGATAACCCAAGGGATGTGCCATATATTTATCAAGGTTAAACTAATGAGTGTGTCATTCATTTATAAGGGTCTCTCTGGAACAAGTAGCTAGGAATATCTCAGCTGGGAACTCAAGGGAACTTGCTTCTAAGAAAAATATCAGCAATCCAACAACAAACACTTGTTGTTATAGTGAAACTCACTCCAGAGTTCACCCTTTAGGACTAAAAACCTAGCTCTTCAATATTCAGCTCCAAAACACTCCAAATACATTCCAACTTGATTTAGAATTTTCACTCCATGGTTGCACCAACTCCAAGCTCTCCTTCCTTCTCTCTATTTTCTCTCATGCACAAAAACTTTGTGTCCCTAAAACCTTTGTCCCAACCCATACAAATTTCCTCCCTTTGGCTTGCCTTTCTTGACTCACACTCTTCCCCAAGATGATTGTACTCAACCCCCATGTACCCAATAACTCTAGGATGTGACCACTCAAAACCACCCTCTTACATGTATTCAATCATTGGCTTTGGGAACACTCAATTAGAAATTGGAAGGTTCATATACAATTAGCAAGTTCAAGAAAATGGGTTAAATTAATCAACATGGGTATTTTCCCCTTGGACCCCTCTTGGACATTACCCTAGACACTCCCCTCTCTTGTGAATTGATTCATCCCCCATCTCTTGACCATGTCCCCTTAGCATCTGAAATCACATTTTATTATAAAAACATAGAAATACAATTCACATATTACATCACTTGGTCATGACCAAATATTATATTTGTTAGCATTGAGAGTCACCCTCAGATTGCGAGAGGATAAGGCCAGTACCCATCAGAATGTTTGGTGGATGTTGGTTTTATGAGTGGAGGTCAAATGGACAAAACTCAATACAGGAATGATTCTAACACAGAAACTGGATAGACAATGCATATGGAATTGAGGGACTCATTAACACAAGTCAGTGAATTGATTTTAAGGGAGAGCAGAAGGAAGATTTGGTGAGAAAGTGGACATGTCTACCATGGGAATCCGACCTTCAAGCAGCTTGGTGAAGAAAAACTCGGGCTCAAGAGAAATCTTGAACTCAAGCTTCAGACACTGAAATATGTCACAAGAACACAGTCATAGAAACATAATGATAAAACCTACATCACAATGCAACTATAACAACTCGATTGGATCCTCCATGCTCGAGTCATTCAGTGTGGGGAGAAATAAGAAAACAAGGGAGTTGACTAAAAATGGTCACGATACCATTGTAATCAAACCTACATTACAACAACATCACAACCCTCAATTGGATCCTCCATGCCTGAGTGTTTTAGCATAGTTTTTACAAAGAGATGAGAGAAATTGACTTCTACTAATGCGAAAGTCTCAAATTTGATACATAACCAAAGAACAACTTTTGGAATCAAAATATTATAACATAGGGAGCTCCGCTCAACCAATTGAACACCTTAACACAATATCAAAACTACTTATTTATACTCAGATCAGTCCTCGACTATCAAGAGTGTGATCTGATCACTACATTCAAAGCATTGTGTCTAAGAAGTCTTCTTTCAGACTGTGTATGTATCCCTTTGTCATATGAGAGCTTAGATCGGCATGGGTCTGTAGGAAAATCCATCCACATGGGTACCATAGGCTGACATTTTAGTCCCCACGATCGGGACTTCCATGCCTTCCATTTCTATAGCGAGCCGAGGTTTCAACCACCAACTCTATTTTCATTAACTGCCTCCTTCGGGATCACAACGAGACTTAATGCTCAGGGGGTGGCCACGTGCTGCTCTTGGATAGGATGTTATATGAGCACGTGATTGTGGGATCGTCAAAAGAAGTTTAGAATCACACCTCTTTTGAGCCCACAATTCACCACCTTCCGTTGCGTATTACTTTTTACTTACCATGGTTTCAATTGCGGGACCGCTCAAGAAAATTATATCTCGAGCATGTTGCATCCCCACAATGAACTCTGGCCATAGATCTGGTCTTGATTTGAGATATGAGCGCACCTTCCAGAATTGGCACCATCGCCAAGCTTACTCACCCACCAACTTTAGGATCTACCAAAAGTGTGCTTTGGGATGGGGCGCTACCTTTTCCTTTGGAACCTTCATAGATGTGACCTGGGGCTATGACCTCATGCATACATGTGATTGCGGGCGCAACTAAGAGTGGTTTGGAAACAAATTGCTTTTGTCCCTGGAATTCACCACGAGCCACCACCTGTCCCCTTCTAAAAAACATGGTTCCAATTGCGCCCCACCTTTGAAATTTTAAAGCTCGAGCACCTTCTAACCTTGCAATGTAGCGTGACCACTGATCTTGCGATCTACGATGATGCCATTTGATCAATGTCTTAGCTATGGCACATTTATATCTATGGATTGGATCTATACCATCTCAAATTGATGACCATGATTTGCTTCACGATTTGGGCTGTGGGCCTTTCAAATCTCAAACCTCCTCTGCCTTCAGTGCTTTTACTCAGAGCCAGTGATCTAATGATGCGTGACTTATTAAATCAAACGACCGATAATTTCTTTGGACCTTTATCCAGAGTTCACATATTTATGCCACATGTCCCATGAATCTTCCTTCAAGTAAATCCTTCGTAGCACTGGATCAGATGATGTGTGTCCCCTCACAGATCAACTATCAAGATTCACTTCGGGGCTTCGACACTTCAGGGATTCGGCACTTCGGGACTTTTTGATGCACAACTCGTGCAATCCTCCAAAGTAAAATCCCCAAAAAACTTGCCCTGAGGATGTGTGGCCCCCCGCAGATCGACAGTCCAGATTTACTTCGAGCCTTTGACACTTTGGGGCTTTGACACTTCAGGACTTCGGGACTTTGGGCTTCGGCCCTTTGGGACTTCGATACTTTTTCTCTGGTGCTATACTTCGTGCAATTTTGGAATTCTGAATTCTTGTGAGCCATTGATCTGAACTGCTCCTGGAATCTCTGCTACTGAAAGATTAAACCTACCTGTTGCTTGTGTTTCAAGCCCAAAATAGATTGTTTTGAAATCTACGCTTTGAGCTCAAGGTTGATACCTATGCAAGCAAAGGAATGGGTTGCCCTGTGACCCTTAAACAGTTTTATGTGATAACATTTGTCTCCACAGGGGATGGTATGCCCCCTGCAAGTTGCTAAGAAAGTGTAGTTCCAGTGACTTAGTTGTTGGGCTATGGAGTCTAGCTCAAAAATTTCGCTAAAGAAAACAGGGAAATATGTACACTACTCTACTAAAAAAAAATGAAAACAACACATGGGCTCCAGAATGATATTATTTATATACAACCCTACGCTAACTGATTTTTACAAAGCGCTAGGTGAAAGCAAACTTCCACCATAGCCACCCAGACTGTCTGGTAATATAATTCTTCTCTTTCCTGCAAATGATCCACAAAAGGTAAAGGAAGTATGGCAGCATAAAGAAAACATGTACTGTAACACTGACAATACCCCCAAATGATGATGAGATGAATAATTTTGGAGGCTCCAATGCTTTTGGAAAAAATAGCTCCATATATAACCCCACAAGGTCACAAAATTTATAATCAGGAAAGATCAACTAGTAAGAAATTACCTCCTGTCCTTCATTGTTTCCCACCTGTCGTTTGATGTTCTCAAAGTGTACAAGTGGTTGGATAACTAATGTAGGTTGGATAATCCCAGGTGATATCTGCTCATTTATAGGCTCTGGAAAGGAGATAAATTGCACATTTAGCTCTTCCATTTCTCCTTCACGGATCTCCCAAGGATCAGATTCATAATCATCATATACAGGAACCATGGAAAATCTTTGCTCTTATTCATCTGCATAGTCATTAGAGATGGGTGACAACAAAACTCTTTTATCTTGCAAAGAAAGATGAACAATCTCTTGATACTTCTCTTCAATCCCAGGTGAAAATACATTATGGGGAAACTCTTGAAGGAAAAGAGAAGAATCCTCCTCCACAACTATTTATTCTTTTAAATTTGAGACAATAGGTGCATTAGGGGAATAATATAATTCATCTATGGCTATACAATCATCAGTGCTATCATCAATCATATATGGAAGGACTTCTTCTTTGGAAATAGAGAGAAATTTTCCCATCCATATTTGCAAAATACTCACTTTTATCCTCACTTTCTCTTTCAATTAGATCTTTACCAGACTCATCACACAAGGAATACTCCATCATCTGCAAGATGTGGAGTGTAAACTTCTTACAACAGCCATAAAAAATAATATGAGATGGGTAAATATTCTTGTAATATGAATTAAAAGCATTGTGAAAATCCTKAAAAGAATGGATACTAGTAGGAGGAAGAGATTGACARCATTCACARGCATGTTCTTCTAAAGAAAATTTGAACATCTTKATCAAGACATCCGCATAAAAAAAACAATGTTCAAGCATGCATATGTGAAAATTGAATAAGTGCTCACCGGGATGGTCATGCTTGCTTCCTCTGAATCTTGGAAGATAATCATCCCATTCATTTATAGTTGGCACTAGATGTGGATAACCAACTATGGATGAGAAATTGAATGGGGAAAACCTCTTGTCCAGGATAGCCTCCATAGCCATTTGATTTGTCTCCCTTCGATGGAGTCACCAATAGATTGTGAATAGTGGAGTCTCCATGGTGAAAGATAAGCAATCATAATAATGTGTCCAACTTTAGTTCACCATCTAAAACTGGATCTCTGTAATGTCATTCTTCCCAAGGATCCTTTCAATCTAGGACAACAAAAAAAAATCCTTCTTGAGAAAAATTTCCTTTCTTGATAATATTCTTTGGGTTAGCTTCAGGTGTAGCCAGAGGCAACTGTGGAATAGACCTCGTGTGTCTGCTTTTGGCAGCCACAACTGAAACAGTGGAGTCTCTAGGTTCAAGTTGCAATCTTTAAGGTATTTATTTCTTATGCACCCTCATAATTAGAATTTCTTTTTCGTTCTTACCCAGGGAAATGTCTTCAATTCATACTCGACAATGACACCACGAATGTTAGCACTGAGAGTAACCCTTAGACTGTGAGAGGATAAGACTAGTACCCATAAAAAAATTTGGTGCAAGTTGGTTTTATGAGTGGAGGTCAAATGGACAAAACTTAGTACAGGAATGATTCTAACACAAAAATTGGGCAGGCAATGCATAGGGAAGTGAGGGCCTTATTAACTTCAGTCAGCGAATTGAGTTTAAGGGAGATAAGAAGGAAGACTTAGTGAGAAAGTGGACAAATCTTCCATGGGCATCCAACCGTCAAGCAACTTGGTGAAGAAAAACAAAAGCTCAAGAGAAATCTTGAACTCAAGCTTTAGACACTAAAATATTTCATAGGAACACAGTCACATCAGCATAATGATCAAACCTACATCACAATGCAAATATAAAAACTCGACTCGATCCTCCATGCTCGAGTCATTCAGTGTGAGGAAAAATAAGATAACAAGGGAGCCGACTAAAACTGGTCACAATACCACTGCAGTCAAACCTACATTACAACAACAACACAAACCTCGAATGGATCCTCTATCCCTGAGTGTTTTAGCACAATTTTCACAAAGAGATGAGAGAAACTGAATTCTATTAATGTGGAAGTCTCAAATTTGATACATGACCAGAGGGCAGCTTATGGCATCAAAATATTAGAAAATAGGGAGCTCTGCTCAACCAGTTGACCACCTTAACAAAATATCAAAACTACTTATTTATACTCAGATCAGTCCCCGACTATCAGGAGTGTGATCTGATCACTAAATTCAAAGCATTGTGTCTGAGAAGTCTTCTATCAGACTGTGTATGAACCCCTCTATCATACGTGATCTTAGATCGACATGGGTCTACAGGAAAATCCCTCCACAGGGGTTCCACAGTTGGGCCTTCCATGCCTTCCATTTATACAGTGAGCCGAGGTTTCAACCACCAACTCTATTTTCATTAACTGCATCCTATCAGAATCACAACAAGACTTAATGATCAGGGGGTGGCCACGTGCTTCTCTTGGATAGGACGCTATATGAGAACTTGATTGCGGGGCTGCCAAAAGCGGTTTGGAACCACACCGATTTTGAGCCCGTAATTCACCACCTACCGCCGCGTATTACTTTTTTCCTTACCATGGTTTCAATTGCAGTACTTCTCAAGAAAATTATTCCTCGAGTATGTTGTGTCCCCGCAATGAACTATGGCCATAGATCTGGTCTCAATCTGAGATCTGGGTGCACCTTCCAGATTTGGCGCCATCGCCAAGATTAATCGCCCGCCAACTTTAGGATCTGCGAAAAGTGTGCTTTGGGATGGAGTGCTACCTTTCCTTTGGCTCCTTCATAGATGTGACCTAGGGATATGACCTCACACAGACATGTGATTGCAGGTGTAGCCAAGAGTGGTTTGGAAACAAAATTCTTTTGTCCCCTCAATTCACCATGAGCCACCACCTATCCCCTTATAAAAACCATGGTTCCGATTGCGGCCCGCCTTCAAAATTTGAAAGCTCAAGCACCTTCCAACCCCACAATGGAGCATGAACATTGATATTGCGATCTATGATGAGGCCCTTTGATCAACGGCTTAGCTCTGGTGCTTTTAAATCGACAGATCAAATCTATACCCTCTCAAACCGATGACCACGAATTTCTTTGCGATTTGGGCTTCGGGCCTTTCAAATATCAAACCTCCACTACCTTTGGTTATTTTACCCAGAGCCAATGATTTAATGATGCATGACCTCTTGAATCGAACGAATGAATTTATTCGTACCTTCATCCGAAGTTCATAGATTTATGCCACATGTCCCCTAAATCTTCCTTCAAGTAAATCCTCCGTAGCACTGGATCAGATGATGCGTGCCCCCCCACAGATTGATGGTCTATATTCACTTCGGGGCTTCAAAATTTTGGGACTTTTTGATGCACAACTCATGCAATCCTACGAAGTAAAAACCCCTAAAACGCTTGATCTGAGGATGCGTGGCCCCCCGTAGATCGATGGTCCAGATTCACTTCAGGCCTTCGGCACTTCAGGGCTTCAGGATTTGGGGCTTCGGCCCTTTAATATTTTTTGATGCACAACTTGTGCAATCCTTCGAAGTAAAATCCCCGAAATGCTTGATCTGAAGATGCATGCCCCCCTGCAGATCGACGATCTAGATTCACTTCAGGCCTTCGACACTTCGGGCCTTCAGCACTTCGGGACTTTAGGCTTCGGCCCTTTGGGACTTCAGGACTTTTTCTCTGGCGCTATATTTCGCACAATTTTGGAATTCCGAATGCCCGTGGGACACTAATCTAAACTACTCCTGGAATCTCCACTGCTGAAAGATTAAACCTACCTATTGCTTGTGTTTCAAGCCTAAAATAGATTGTTCTGAAAGATGTCCTTTGAGCTCAAGGCTGATACCTACACAAGCAAAGGACTGGGTCTCCCTGTGACCCTTAGACATTTTTATGTGATAACAATATCCACATAAGAATTAATTACACTAGGGATTATAATAGGGATGTTACAAATAATACAATGATCCAATCCAGATCAATATTCAAAATAAAAAAATACTCAGGAAGTATGAGATTTTACTTTTGGTTTTATAAATAGGAATTTTATCTACCGATAATTTATTACCCCCTATTTTTATGCTACTATTATGATCATTATTTCATCATCATCATCATCATTATTATTACTATGCAACTCTCAAAGGTCTCAATGTTTCAACTTAGCTCTAATACCATGTGTAATAACCTAACCTTGGGTCATACAATGCCTTCACCAGAGTAAGAAAACTTGAATATATTATTTTACTGATATTTGTAATATATTTTAATTTTGAAGAAAATTGGTTGGTTACTAAATAAACATGGTCATTAAACATGCAATAGTAGCTTCAATTAAATAGCATAGGTAGTCATAGCATCTACAATTTCCTTCAATTACAAATGGTATGTTTACAAATAAATTCTAATGTTCCATTTCTACATCTTAATGTTGATAGTTGATAGAAAAAATCATCGCACCCCCACTAAAAAAAAACAAGCTCAATTCAGGTTACTAACTAAAGTGGTTAAAATTGGTAAGAATAACTCAACTTACAAATCCAAGTTTCATGTAAGATATAGGTGGTGATTTCTTGTGATCTTCCATGGATAGAAGAAATCAATGGATGATAGAAGACTCTCCTCCCAACCAACCCCCCAATCAAGAACGTTGAGGACCCCTGATCCTACTTCCACCAAAACTGTACCAGCTTCCCTTTCCCTTCAATAAATTTATCCACTCAAAATCTACCCTAGCCTCTCTGTCCCTTCCCTGTTAGCCAGTCAGTGTGAACAAATTCATGGATTCATTTCACAACAGATAGACAATGGATTCATTTCACAATAAATAATGAAACAAGACCATACTAACCAAACAATAGTAACACAAAGCATTCCCCTCTTTATTTAATTATATCTTCCCTATTTAGTTAATTCATGTTGATTATATTCCACACCAAGTGGATAACATTCTTTTAACCCTTCATGCAAGATTAATTTTGTTTTAATCCCTTTTAATCTCATTGAATTATATTACATGTTCTTGAAATTTGTGATAATGTACTCAAATAAGGAAAATATATGAAAATCAATAACATTCAATTAACATGTTAACTATACATATCGTGTAACATCAATCTTCTTGTTGTAAGATGAGAAACTATAATCAAAATATGATCAATATATTAACAATTTCACATGGCACTCATAATAATTCATAAAGGTATATCATGATGACCCTTGATAGAGTCAAAATATATTGACTAACTTAGCTAGGACATATACATATCCTAGATTGGGGTTTCAACATGAGGGCTTCACATTGTTGACCAATATCTTATCACATTCATTCATAAAAGGGGATTTAAAAAAAAAAAAAGTAGAGTCAATATATTGTAGATATTGGGGGTGGGGATGTTGGGTATGCAGAGGTTTATAGGTGTTGGGGGGTATAAAATTCAACATCTAGTAAAAATAGATATTTTTTTATTGGAAATATGTACCAGGAGGGGGGTTCAACAAAAGGATTTTTGGAGGAATTTATCAATATCTAGTGAAATTAAACATATTATTTAATATCTCATGAATGTATGTGCTATGTCACAGGTTCACTGAGTGAAGACCCCGTGTCTGATATCAGACGAAGGAGTTATGGTTTTATTAATCTAGGAAACCAAGGGGTTCTCTTGAAACTTGTTATATAATTCAATTTAAATTATTTGGTGACACTATCTAGACTTTGTTTTTGATCCTAAAATCATACATTATGTTTTTTTATGAGGGTAAAACTTTAGTATCTAAGTTTCAAACCTTCTTTTGAAGTGTGGAAAGATATGAGGGAACCAAGGCTATTAAAACTTCGAATGACCACCTTTAAGCTAGAGAAGTTGTGAAATCACCAAAAAAACATGAAAACTCAATGGTTGCACTGATGTAAGGTGTAATTATCTACAAGGAACTGATATTTCAGTTTTTAGATCATCCAAGATTATTTTCTCCACTCCAGGCAGTGTTTCATCAGTGGAAGAGTGAAATCATTGACTTGAGGATCTTGTTGGCTACCTAAGCCAATGATTTACCTCATGAAAGATAAATCACTAAGTTGGGAGGCCAACAAGCCTCAAAAGTCAATGATTTACCTTTGATTTTTGAGGCAAGAAAAATTACCATTATGGGCCTAAGGAAAATGTAACAAACTTTCAATTTTCATATGATTGACTCATGAAAAGGAAAATTGTTGGGTTGGGGGGCTAGAAAACCTTTAAACCTAGTGATTGGTCCTTACTGATCTCTAGATTTAGAAATTTAACTTCAAGAGGTAAGTCAATCATTTGGAATATTTTTTTTCTATCAAAACCCAATGATGGAGCTTCTTGGCTATTAAACTTAGCAATTTGTTCCAATAAGGAAAATCTACAACTTCACATTTTTTTCTACCCTCCAAACTAAGTGATTAAGCCTTTGTCTCATAAAATCAACAATTTGCATGCATTTTTGGGTTATTTTCTAGATGTAACTGTCATTCGTACTTGGGAGTTGAAGCTTTGGAACATTTTAAGGCCATACACTGCCCTATTTTCCTTCATTTCTCCTTGTTTGTAGTCTAGTGACCTCCTTCTTCTTCCTTTGGATAGGCCTCCTCATATCTAATATATTTTGTATATTTGAGCATGTTAGGATCCATCCTAGTAAGAAGGAAAGTAATTTATCCATTTGCAATACCCCCCAATAGGAATATGCTAGATTTGTTGTCTAATGTAGTTCTGGTTATACTCTTTTCCCAAATACATGTGTTATTAAGTTGATTGAGGACTTTCTACAAACATTTTGCAGATAACCCATAGATAGATATTTTGAAAAAAATGTTTCATTCAATCTAAATACACCAGAAAATAGAAGAGATAATATGGCACTTTATTAATAATGGAATCTTTATCACACAATTCAATGTCTAGGGTTGTTGTAGTAGCTATGGAAAATCAACAAACATACAAAATTGAAAACTAAATCCTAATGTAGTGCCCTAATCTCCTCTAGAAGATGGTTCCTTCCCCAATCTACAGAAGGGTTGATTCCAAAACTCCAAACCCTCTCCAAGATGATGCCCAAACAGAATATAAATCTCAAGTGAAAAACTTGGATGGATCTTTCTCCTTTGTCTAGTTAGGGTCGATCTTGCACCACCAAAACTAAACTACAATGGAAGGGTTTTTCCAAAACCCTAACGAAAATATTTAGTCCAAGATAACTCCAAATATATCAATCCAAAACATAATGCCAAAGTGAAGTCCTACCCCTCCTTTAATCCTTCTTACATGCCTTCTAGAACTTTCCCTTTTTTGACTAAATCAAATATGACCCTTCTTCCCCTTTTACTTTTTACTTTAAGATTAAAAGTCATTTTTGATAATGTTTAAGTAATTTATTAATCTAAAGTTAATTTATTTCCTTTTTTCTTAATGTCACTTTAAAAACATAAGATATCCTAGATAAGTGACATTAAATAACCCCTTTGACTCCCTTTTATTCACTGACAAGCCACATAAGTCATTTCCACTACATAACAGGGGAACCCAAAAATGGGGACATGACAAATCCTCCCTTCCCAAAGATTGCTTGTCCTCAAGAAAGGCCATCACACCCATAGGAACAACAAACTAAACTAAATTGAAACTAATGATGATCCCTAGGTCGCAAACCAATTTGAAAGATACAAAGCACCTACCTCCCACAATATTGTCTTGCAATGCGCTAACACCATGAGCCTTTGAAGGTAACATCTGGATCTCCTTTCTATACCATATGCCAAATTGTCTACCCATGAAATCCAAAGGTCTCATCTTATCAGCATAAAGGACCCATCATGCTATCGATGTGCCACTATGATCATAAATATCTAATCCACCTACTTAGACTACATCCTCCACTCCTTCCACCATAAGTTGTAATGCCTCAAAGGATCATCCCCAATATTGAGGATCATATCTTGCCAATGTATCCCAGTGAATTCAACCAAACCAACTCTAAAATTAGACATCTAGGCATCGCTTGAAAAATCTCCCAATGCATCATCCATAAAATCCCTCCATACATACCTCTCTCAGACCAACCTATAAGTTGTAGGATCACTAGGGTCCTAAATAACATGTATGATGTGAGGTACCCTCTAGTCATCACCTTAATATTCTAGGTGTTAACACCAGAATCCACTTGATTTCCTTTGATAATCCAAGCAATAAGAAATTGTACAAACTCGGTCAACTCCTCAAAATACCACTCCTCCAAGAAACCAAACCTAAACATCCCAAGATTAAACTCTAGAAAGTGAAAACTAGCCATCTCATCTGTATCGATTTCCGATCTATCAAACACTGCAGTCCCTCCAATCATAATTGTCTGATCACCATGCCCAGACTGTGCTCTCCTCTCCTTGACTTGCAAACTAAAATCCTTGAAAGGACTGAACTCACTATCCTAGATCATGTATTTCTAAGTCATCCCAGTGATGTCGAAGCCTACCAATCCAT
Source organism: Picea engelmannii (assembly GCA_009831015.1). Taxonomy (NCBI): domain Eukaryota; kingdom Viridiplantae; phylum Streptophyta; class Pinopsida; order Pinales; family Pinaceae; genus Picea; species Picea engelmannii. Next base: position 21,231 of record ML781207.1, on the reverse strand, counting down.
AGATAGACTAGATCTTGGCTATCATGAGGGAAAATATACCTCTCCATATGGAACAAGGCTCAAAACATCCTCTCGTAAAATCCCCACAATGACGCAAACCAATCACTATCATAATCCTGTCAGTCACCCTCATCATTTGAAGAAATCTATCACTCTGATGAATGCTAGGATCCCACCACCAAATTGGAAGTCCATCACTCCCAATGCCTACTAAAATATCCATGAATCGATCCAACAGAGTCTGGATCTCCTCCTGTGCACTTTGCACACATATCACATGGTTCAAATGAAATACCTATGGCATATCCGTAATGCCACCTGTCTCATCCAACTAACTTAGGTGAAACATCCATGTCCCACTATATATAATGAGGGCATCAAATAATGATAATAGATGCCTCTACCACTTCCTGCAAGACTGGAAAGTGACTAGTGTGTCAGTCGACCCCAAGGGTATGACCAAGAGGTCATGAATAAATATGGAAGAAGACATGTGACTAACCTGCACCTTGACCCTCATCTTATGATATCTCATATGTAGACCGATCATCAAAGGATATGTTACTTCCTAAGGCTTACACACCTACTCACCAATTATGGGTAACCTCAACTCAATGGTATGCTCGAGTAATCTGTCAGGAGGTGTCCTTAGAGGAAACACCCCACAAATCCAATGCACACTACCGAGTGTCAATGAACACCCATGCATATTATTTCCTATCACTGAATCATCTTGTACCCTATTGTATCCTATAGGTTATACTATATTCATCACTCTACTGATGTCGCTTAGACCTATCTCCCAAATCATGCTCATGTTTGTCATATACCTGTCCACCTAATCCATGGATGCATATACTTCATTGCAGCCTAGTCGACAAGAAATGTTCTCAACTATCTCCTTTGTAGCTAAGTCTTGAGCCTTTAGTGGGATCTCCAATAGAAGCGGTTCATGATCCCCACAATGAAAAATAGGTATGTGGTCAAAACCCTTTGTGTCAAACCTCTCCTCAAGATCCTAGAACTTTGAATGCTCCTTGTGCGGGATCATCACAAGAGGCTCCTGCCTCAAATATTGAGTGCTACTCATGCCCTCATGTGTTACATTTACCAAGGATGATTGAGTCTTTGTTGTTATCAATGTTGAAGAGCATGCCAAACTCAGCTAGTAAAAAATCTCCTCAACCTCCCTTTCCTTGTATTCAATGAACTTAAGAGAAAGGTCCCTATCCATGAACAACTGTAAGTAGTCATATTTCATCTTATCTAGTGCCTCTTTGATGATGCAAAATTGGGTACTAGTGACTCCATCTACAACTCCCCTTTTCCTCTCCTCCAACTATGTTTTCCACATAAGTTCTTCAATAAACTCATGATCACCATCTACCCTCATCAACACTTGCACAATTTTCTCCTCTATGACCAATAATCAGTTCCCTAAATCATGCAATTTTATTTCATTTACATGGCATGGAATGTCACACAAGGGACCAACTAACTCACTAGATGATATTGTGCGATGATGGGCCTCTTGTGGACTAGCCTCCTTATACAATATTCCTGATTCTTTCTCATCCACCAAATCATCCCCTTCATTGTCATACTCTATGCATTCATCATCATACCTATCATAAATAGGATGAGGTGTTGGATCCATGTCATCATCAACATCATATATAGGGAATGATGTTGGCTCCTCAACATCGGTTGATTGGAAAATTGCCTCATAGTCATCAAAAGTAGGACAAGATGTTGCATCCTCATCTTTTCCATCTACCATACTAGTGTCATCGACTTCATTGCTTAGTTGATGAAGTAGCATAGGTTGTTGTTTGGTCTTCCTCTATGCACACATCCCTAGGTGCATGATCATCCAAGAGGTCAGCCTAAGGTTCTGACAATCCTTCCTCACGTAGGGAGGTCTTTGCTCCACTAACTACCCTAGATTTGAATTCCTCTTTCTTCTTCTTATTTCCAAATAGAGGCTTCAACAACTATGGATTCTCTAACAATGTTGTTAGACTATTTTGATAGTCTGTTATACATTTTTGATAGTTTAGCATCATTGAAAAAACATTTCCCCAAATTCCTCATTGGTCATCATCCTTGCTTCCCTTAACCACTGCTAAAATTTAAGTGTTGATCACTTAATGATGCAATCTGAAATTAATATACCCAACACATATAGACTGGGATATTATGTTTACTGCCAAATTATGGTGTTTCTGGTTGAGTACTTATTTCAAACAATTTTTCTTGCATATATTTTTATGCCAAGTACTTTCCATAAACAATTGTATGCAAATCAAAATATCTTTGTTAGACACATTTGAGCACAAGAAAGATAGAAAAGACTTTATGGCTAGGATCCAAGAAAAACAATTATTTATTGGTTGTCAAGATAGATGCAAACACACAAATGAAAAACCTGAAAGTGGTTCCATGATCTCTCCTAGTGGATCAAACCCTCTACAAAACCCTTGACAAGTCAAGGCAGCTCTTCCAAGTGCCTCATTTCTCCTCAAACCTAAAAAAACCTATCAAATTAATATTGTGGCCCCCTTAAAATGCATCATGGTTTCCTCTGTCCACTTGATTTGTAGTAAATAGGGAGACAACTCCCTTAGATGTTGTCGCGGTCTCCTTTGGAAGCCCAAAATACCTCTAAGTCTGATCTAAGATTCCCACAGCCCTCACGGAATTACTGGTGATAGAATCAACCCTCTAAATAAAACCTCAGATGGATCATTGGCCTCTCCAAGCTCACGATCTTAGCAATAGTGTACTTGACCCATTCTGAACTTTCATGATTTGGTTTCCCCTAGAGCCTACGACTCTCCTCCTTCTCCATGCAACTTGTCAAATCCCTCATAGCTTCTCTTGTAGCTCAGATCCCTTCATAAGGGTCCTGCAACCTTCCAATGGGGCCTACATTCCTCCTCCTAGTCCCAGAACTCAGTAAATACGGGCTCAGGACCCTCTCTAGCCCCCCTCAACTCCTCGATAGGATGAAAAATCATTCCAAGGGACCTCACAACCTTCCTCAATTCCTCTATAGCCCCTCTCTCCAGTAGTACAAGACCCTCCATGACATTTCAAAGGAGGCCACGATCTCCTGTAGTCCACATGTCTTGTTCCTAAATTCCTCACGTGTCTCATATTTTTTGTTGATGAGTGGGTCAAACCTCTAACAAACCCCAATAACACAATGAGCCTCCACAAACCCTGTTGGACTTCCTCTACCCACACCTCTACAAAATAAAGGGAAATCGGGCCTTTCTAGGTATCCTAGGATCTCCTTCCATTCCCACATGGTTTTCCAAGTCACCACAATCCTACATAAAAGAGAAACTGACCCCCAATGGATCTTCAATATCCTCCTACACAATTCATTTCTCCTCAAAACTATAAATGAACCATGATTGTAGCTCCATTGTTTTCTCCCTCAGGATGATAGGAAAACAAACTCTGATACCACTGTAATATTCCCCAATAGGAATATGCTAGATTTGTTATCCAATGTAGTTCTGGTTGTACTCTTTTTCCAAATAAACGTGTTATTAAGTTCATTTAGGACTTTCTACAAACATTTTTCACATAACCCATAAATAGACATTTTGACAAACATGTTGCAATCAATATAAATACACCAGAAAATATAAGAGATAATATGGCACTTTATTAATAATATAATATTGATCACACAATACAATGTCCATGGCTATTGTAGCAGCTGTGAAAAATCAACAAACATACAAAACTAAAAACCAAAACATGATGTAGTTCCCTGATCTCCTCTAGAGGATGGTTCCTTCCCCAATCTACATAAGGGTTGACTCCAAACCTCCAAACCTTCTCCAAGATGATTCCCAAACAGAACATGAAGCTCAAGTGAAGATCCTCGATGGATCCTCCTCCTTTGTCTAGCTTGGGTGGATCTTGCACCACTGAAACTAAACTATGATGGAAGGGTTTTTCCAAAACCATAACAAAAACCTTGGCTCCAAGAGCACTCCAAAGAGATCAATCAAAAACATAATTCCAAAGTGAAGTGATACCCCTCATTTTATCTTTCTTCCATGCCTTCTGGAACTTTTCCCTTTTTTGAATAAATAAAATATGACCCTTATTCCCCTTTTAATTTTTACTTAAAGATTAAAAATCACTTTTGATCATGTTTAAGTAACTTATTAATCGAAAGTTACTTTATTTCCTTTTTTCTTAATGTCACTTTAAAAACATAACATCTCCTAACTAAGTGACATTAACCCCTTTGACTCCGTTTTTCTTCACTAATAAGTCATTAAAGTCATTTCCACTATAGAACAGAAGAACCCAAAAATAGGGACATGACACCATTGCTTGGGTGATGTGGAGTGCTCAAAAGACACAAGAGAGACATTCCCCTTTTAAAAATCAATTTGTAGTATGTTTGGGGTTTTGGAGAAATAGTTTTGAGATGTAATGGCTACTTGTTCATTAATATGTGCAAAAAAGATCAATAAACCATTTGTTAGTGCACTATCATATATGGAGTGAGGATGTCAAGTCTCTTTGTGTATAGAGTAATGCCTTCAATAAGAAAATCAAGTTTTTAATTGTCCGACAATTTCCAAACAATAGACTTAATTGAGTTGTAAGAAATCCTAGTTTTTTTTGGATCATTAGACATAGTTGGGAGAAACGAGAAGAAAGATTTATTAAAAAATAACTAGAGAAAGAATGATTTTATGTTTATCTCTACAAATGGATATGTGAATTGGAATGCAATACTATGTTTATGAATTTTTTGTTGACCTTGTTATGTTCATTAAAAAATCCATCTCTTGAAATTGCTTGATAGAATCACTTGCTCTTTAATGGCTTCAATTTTGAATAGTCTTTGTTAGGTTTCTCATTGGAGTTGATGATTTTGAAATTTCTTATGAATATTATGTTTGAGAATGCTGAGCTCCTTTTAAGAAATCACTAGTGGAAGAAATATTTATGAATCCATGCATTTGAATAGTCTTTGCTGCAGTTGCTTGATCTAACATTCAAATTCATGTTGGAGATTTTGTGAAGGACTTGGAGGAATGGCACTTGAATCTTGGTTCTTTGGTTTCGAGCATCTTCATACGCAAAATTGAAGGAAAAATGGAGCAACAAACACTTTTACCTAGATGATGTAATGGTATTATGGAGAGTTGAGAGTATTAATGGTATACCTTATGGAGTGAAAATATGAAGTCACTTTGATAAACTCTTAACAACTCTCATATGAATTGTAGCAAGATTCCAATGAATTAGTTGGTGATATTTCATTGAAGAAATACATTAATTAGTGTGGGATTTTTTATGAGTTTTCTTTTGAATACTAATTGGATTAATGGTTTATAACTTGCATTTTATTTGTAGAGTTTTTTATGATGTTTTAATAAAAGAGCATGAGGAAATATCTTTTATTTGAAATCCATTGATGGAGCCATCATTATTCACATTTATTATAAAGAGTTTGATTCCTAAAAACTTATTTCTAGTTCAATGATTTAAAAACTTTCACACTTTTAATCATGAACCAATATTTACATATATCCCCTATTTAATGTTGAATATTGGGCATTTCCAAATCCATAAGAACGCTTAAGGAAAATGCTCCTACATCAAAAATTCAAACACACTAAGGAAAATGTTCGTATACATAAAACAAAGATCAATATTTCAGTGTTTATGTGGATAAAACTATCAAAGATACAAATTGTTCATGACCCTATCCAACATAGCCATTTGAGGAAATATATTAGTGCAAAAATGAATAAATGGCATGAACATCTATTATAATCCATCATCACCAAATGACCCTCCATGATATTTGAAATAGAGATCATGGATCGATAAAGTTTTAAGTCATTTTAAGTCATAGATTTTGTTGTTAATACAAAGGAAAATATGAACCATTGGAATAGTTCTTTATTTATAGATCATAATCTTGACCATCTTATTAGTTAGTTACATAATCATAGTAAGAGAACATAGTTTTCATAAAGACAGATTAAACCAAGTAGAACTTAACTAACTCCTAAGTTTGTAAATATCCTAACCCCTCTTAAGGACAACATAGCATAGGATTGAAGGATTTACAAAGGTGACAGAGGAATAAGGAAATAAGAATTAGAGTCTATCCCCCCTTAATGATAACTTCTTGAACTTCTAACATGGACTGAATCTTTAAAAACCTGACTTTTGTAAGGATCGCACTGAAAATGTCCACAACTTAATCATTTGTTCAGTAATATATAACTTTGAGGACATGATCCTGAAGAATATTCCTAATGAAGTGGATTCATAGCTCAAAGTGGTTGTTACATTGATGTTGAATTATATCTTTGACCTTCATTTTTTTTTAATTATTGAAAATTTATATTTCCCAGACCTTTCAAGGTGAATGCTTGGATATATTTAACATATCCAACAAATACAACTTAAAAGATAAGATGAATCTTGTAACAATATGTGATGAACTATCGAAAAAATGGTGGGATATTTTTGAACTTCACAAAAATGGTTCACTAACATGCTCAACAAAGAACATCAAACAATAAGAAGTTGTTCAAAATAAAACTAGACAATTTGGTTCTAATTGTTTTAAACCATTGTAAGATATGGATGAGGCATAGTTGAACACATTAATAAATAAAATAATTGATTGATCCATTTTTTGAGAATATATGTTGATCCACAATTCCATGCAAAATTTTTAGAAAACTAATGTAAACAGGTAAAGGATGAAAGAAATGCCAAAGTTATACATGATGCCAACTACTATAAAATTAATCTTGTATCAAAAAATAATGTTAGTGAGGTCTATCAAATTGAACAAAATATTTTTTTATAGGTGAACATTATTATCAATGAAGAAAAAAAATCAAAAACAACAAAGAAGAAACAAATGACAAAGGAAGAGGAAAGTGAGACTAAGTTGCCAAGGGATGTAGGAAAAAAATTGGATCTCTATATTAAACAAAGGGAAATTGGTGCTATAATCGAATATGAAGAAAAAAAAATTGTCACTATAGTTATCCATCATCATTGTGAACAAAATTGACCAACATTACTTCTAGAGGGGTTGCAACCTCCTCCTAGTTGCTACTAGTAAAATAGGTAATTGGTGTTTCCTTTGAGTTGTAGCTCATAAATTAAATTTAATCCTTATTAAAAATATTAAGAAAAATTGTTTCTTTTGGGTTTTCCACGTTAAAATTTTTTGTACTGTACCTTTTTATTGATCATTTGTTTTGATTTGATAAAATTAATAATGAAGTGGTTTTAAATAGTGGAAAAAAGGATAATACTAATTCACCCCCCGCCCAACTCTTAGTGTCAAACAATATTCTAACAATAAGGGTGTGGTGAGGACCTACATTTTATCTCTTACTCCTACATAGTTATACTTCCAGTTGAATAATATAGCATTAATAAAATGCTCAAATTCTCAATACTGCAGTTTATGTAGGAAATTGATGGACTGGTAGTAGGAAGTAGGGTTTCTAATGATAGAATGCACAAATTCATAATACATCCTTTTATGTAGGAATTTTATGGATCGACAGTAGGGATTAGGGTTTCAAGGTTCCTATTATTTTACCGAGATTCATTGCAACCACAATAGCCAAATAATAGAAACCTAGACTCAAGGGTTCTCGGTGTTGCATCAACAAATTTCCCTTTGAATACACTCTGAAATGATAGTGCACGAGAAATTATTCAAGAGGGTGACTTGCCAGTATTAATTTTTTTCATCACAATCCCCTCTCAATAGAATATGTAGTCGTTGTGACAACTTGACTCGACCAATGTAGTTATTGAAATTATCTCATTCTTTCATTTTTTCAAGGCACTCGGCCAGGCGATCCCATGTATTCTGGTAGTCCACTTTGTTCCTGTAACTCAATATTCATGTATGTTTTACTATAGTTCCATGTCATACTCCATTATGGTACTTCTTGTCTTCATGTTGACATCAATGCCAACACGATATTTCCATAAATATCCCCCTTTGGAATTGATGGAAACACATCATAAAACAAAATGCTCCGCTAACAATGAGTAATTGTTTTACCATTCTTTTCTCCCCCTTTGACATATATTTCAAGGCCTCTGATACAAGAATAATTTTCATAACCAATTTTTTATTTCTCAACCTTCTTTTGTTTTGAGTGACAATACTTGCCATTTTTTTTCTTTCTCCCCTTGTCAACATTTCTCCCCCCATCATCATGATTTTTTTTTTTTGGTAGGGAGATTGCTCCCAGATTTTTCCTTAGATGTTCAAATGCTTCTTTAGGTAGGGGTTTAGTGAATGTGGCTGCTATATTCTCCTTCAAACCAACATACTCCAATCTAAATTTTTTTCACTAACTTGCTCTCTCAAGAAATAATACTTGATGGGTATATGTTTGGTCTTTGCATGTATGAATGGATTCTTGGAGATGTTGATGGAATATGTATTGTCACAATAGATAGGTATCAGTTGATTACATTCAATTTTAATATCCTCCAATGTTTGTATCATCCATAATATTTGAGTGCAACATTCAATAGCTGCAATATATTCAGCCTATGTTGTAGATAGTGAAATTGATTATTGTTTTCTACTTGACCATGAGACTAGACATTCCCCTAAAAAAATGTATTTCCATTGGTGCTATTTTTTTCATCCACACTACCATCCCAATCAAGATATGTGTAGGAAATTAGTTCAAATCCTTTATTCCTTGGATACCATAAGAAAAAGTTTGATGCGCCCTTAATATATCTAAATATTCTCTTAACAACTATCACATGTGATTTCTTAGGAGGTGATTGAAATATTGCCACAATTCGACTGTCTGCATGATATCAAGTTTGGATGCAGTCAAATATAGTAGGATCCCAACCATATATCTATAGAGAGTTGAATATACAGAAGGTGACTCATCTTCCTTGTTGAGTTTGCAATTGATTGTCATTAGAGTGCTAACAAGTGCACTTTCATCTATTCCAAATGTTTTAAGTATCTCTTTTAGGTATTTGGACTGATTAATAAACATTCCTTTCGGTGACTGACTGATTTGAAGTCCAAGGAAGAAATTTAGTTCTCCAGTCATACACATTTCAAACTCTTTTGACATTTTTTGAGCAAATTTATAATTTGATTCATCATTGTTGCAGCCAAATATGATGTCATCCACATAGACCATTGTGACTAATAAACTATACTTTTTCAATTCTAAGATTGAATTTTTTTTTAGACATGCCTCTTTTGAATCCTTGTTGCAACAGGTACTTATCCAATCTTGCATACCATGCTTTGGGTGCTTGTTTAAGTCCATAGAGTGCCTTGTTCAATCTATACACTTGTTCTTATTTTCCTGGTTGTTCAAATCCTTTTGGTTCTTCCGTGTAGAATTTTTCTTTTAGGTCTCCATTCATAAATGTAGACTTTACATCCATCTAATAGACTTTAACATTCTTAAAGCATGAGTATACTAGAAATAATCTGATGGATTCCATTCTTGCAATTAGAGCGAATCTTTCTTCAAAGTCAATCCCTTCTACTTGTGCATATCCTTTGCACATTAATATTGATTTATTTATATTAAATTCACCATCTTCATTAAATTTATTTTTTTAAATCCACTTGGTCCCTACCACATTTTTTTCTTTGGTCTTGGGACAAGTTCCGAGGTCCGATTTTTCATTATTTGATCAAGCTTTTCAATCATGGCTTTGATAAAGTCTTAATCTTTGTTGGCCTATGCAAATTTTTTGGGTTCTATTACGAAGAGCAATGCTTGTTCTAATTTATATGTTAGTTTTCTTCTTGTTTCAACTCCAACACTTTTGTAACCAAGGATTTGAATTTCAGAATGATTTCTTTGTATTCTCCTTGATGGTGATTTTTTATTTTCCTTTTCTTCTTCACTTTGTGATTCATCCTTGTGTATTTCTTTAATTTCATCATCATCATCATCTCTTATCCTTTCATGAAATTGTGGATTATATTGAGATTTTATCCGTTTTGTGTTTAGATCATTCACTTTTACATTTTCACTTTCCAAAATCTTGTGTAGCCTAAAATTATAACATTTGTATGCCCTTTTGTTGGATGAATAACCAAGAAATATTCCTTCATATGATCTGGAATCAAATTTTCCTAGGTTATAATCATCTCTCTTTTTGTAGCATTTTCTCCCAAAATCTCTAAAGTGTTTAAATGATGTTGGTCTGCCAAACCACAACTCATATGGTGTTTTATTATGGTTAAATCTAAGTTGTTCTTTGTTAATTATGTACATTCTTGTATACATTGCCTCTCTCCAATATATATCTGGTAGTTTGGCTTCATTTAACTTGGTTCTTACTGCTTCTTGAACAATGCTATTTTTCCTTTCAACAACTCCATTTTGTTGAGGAGTTCTTGGAGCTGAAAAAGTGTCTTTTAATTCCATGTGCTTCACAAAATTTGTTGAACTCATTTGAGGTAAATTTTCCTCCATTGTCTAATCTTAGGAACTTTATTTTTAGATCAATATCATTTTCAGCCTATGCTTTAAAGACTTAAAATTTTTCAAATGCTTCTGATTTTTCTTTGAGAAAGGATACCCAAGTCATTCTCGTATATTCATCATTGAATAAAATGAATTAATGTTCACCTCGTATACTTTTAGTTCTTGTTGGTCTAGAGAGGTCAGTATCAATAAGTTCCAATGGTTTTGACATGGAGTATTCCTTTTTATTGAATATTACTTTTTTCTTCTTCCCATGTTGGCAGTGCCTACAAAAAACGTTTGTAGGTTTTATAATATTTTGCATGTCTTTCACAGTTTCCTTTATAATAAATTTCATTAAGTTATCAATGCTTATGTGTCCCATTCTTATGTGCGATAGCCAACTTTCATCTGTTTGGCCCATGCTTCATTTTTCTTCTTATTCCGTGTTTAAGATATATACATCACTTGAAGTCCTTGGTGAAACAACCACTAATTTTCCCGAGTCTTATTTTCTAATTTCACATTTTTGAGAATCAAATATGAGAATGTGTCATTTATCACATGTTTGGCTCACACTAGGCTTCAAATTTTCAAGTAATAGCATATTTTATACTTTAGCTCTGTTATTTCCTTGACTTACTGTACCCTTTCCAAGTATCTTGGCAAAGAAATGATCTCCAAATATAACACTTCCTTTTTCTTTCCTTCTCAGATTGAGGAATTTGTTTGATCTCCTATCATATGATTTGAACATTCATTGTCAACATACCATTGTCTTATTTTATTATTGGCATATAAGAATAAATTACATTATGTTTCCTTTTCGTTTATTTATTTTTCCTTCCATATGTTCTTAGATTTTTATTCTTGACTATTGGAAATACTTTCCTTCATGGAATATTTTGATAGCCTACAATTATTGTCTTTATGACCATAATTATTGCATTTGTATCATTCAATATTGTAATCTTATAATGGAGAAAATGAATTATAGTTTCTACTCCTTTGATTGCTACTAGACTTGTTGTTCCTATGGACATATCCTTGAACACTTTTATGATACTTGTTTCTATAATTTTTACATTCTAATTCTTTATACCCAAAATTATGACAAGAAAAACAGTACCCAAGAAAGAGTTTTTGATACCTTTTTGGGAGAGTTCTTGTTGAAATTGTATTCCTTCTATATTCATTTTCTTTTGAAGGGAGAGAAGATTTATGTTGATTAGAATCAATATTTATCTTGTTTTCTTCCTTTTTGAAAGATCTCTGAAGGGAAGATGCTTAACTTTTTGGATTTTTATCACTTTTATGTATTCCATACTTTGAGCCTTTATTATTTTCCTTGTGATCATAACCCATTCCAGCCTTATTACTTGATGGTCTTTGACTCTTAAGTATATCATACAATTTTTTTGAGCTACTTTCAAACTCTGAATGGTTGGTGTCTTTCTCAAGTTTCCTTCTTAGAAGAACAATTTCATCCTCTAATTTTTTATAATTTTTTTCCTTGTCATTAAGTCGTTTACTTAAGACTTCTTCAATTTTTTTAGGTTCTTGTAGTTGAGTTTTCAAATCAATAATGATTTGTTCTGTTTTTTTAATGCTTTTAGAAATTTCCTATTCTCGTGACTTTTGTTCTTCCTTGTAATCTAACAGATGTTCTTTTAATGATTTGTTCTTCCTTCTATAACTTCTCAATTCTTTTAGGGAACTAATGAGTTCTCCTTCAAGATCATCTTCAACTTCTAGATTTTCTTCATTTTCATAATTATTATCTTCAGTAGTGTCAGTTTGAGTTTCTATTCCCATAAATAGAACCTTTGTATCATCATCTTCACTCATGCTAGATGAGATATTGTCTTCTTTAGAATAAAAGTTTTGTCTTTTTCTTATAGAATTTATTTTTTTATTGGGATTTATCCTTTTTACATTCTTTCTGGTTGTAAGATTCTTCATCATCACTATCCTTTTCCTTGGGATAAGAAAATTTGGAAGAAAAGTGTCCAATTTTTCCACAATTGAAGCATTTGAAATGTAAATTCCCTTTGTATTTGTCAGATCCTTTCTTAAGTTTCTTAATGAATTTTTCTTCTTCCTCATTGGGATTTTCTGAGCTTCTTTCATTCGATATATGTTCATGGTTTTTGGTTCCTTTTGAGACTTTGAAAGTTGCTTCACCTTTTGAAGGTTTTCCTTGTCTTGTTCTCATTTCATAGGCTGTGATAATCCCATGTTGTTCATCCATCATGAGTTTGTCAAGATTATCTCGATCTTCTGAGCTAGATGATTTGGGATCATATATCATTGGGAGTGATCTTAGTACCTTTTGGAATACTATTTTGTCATCTAATTATTCTCCTAGTCCTCTTATTGTGTTGACAATTTCATCTACTCTTAGAAGATACTCTGTAATGTTTCCATCTTCTTTCATCTTCAAGCTTTCAAACTGTCCTCTGTGCATTTGAAGATTTTCTTTCTTGACTTTCGAATCTCCTTCATAGATGGTTTGTAGTTTGTCCCAAATCTCTTTTGTTTATTTACAATGCATGACTTTGACAAATACATTATTTTCTAATCCACCTAGAATTCCATTTACAACTCTTGAATTATCATTGCAGATTTTCTTTGCAGTTGTACCTGAAGGAGCAGTTTATGGTACATCATAAACCTTTTCATAGATATCCATACATCACATCCCATTTCTATTAGGTAAATTCTCATTCGTGTACTCCAAAATGAATAGTTATCTCCTTTAAATAGTGGATCTCTATTTGAGGACATCCCTTCTTGTTGATCCATTGTGGTTTCTTATAATCTTCCTTCCAGTGATTAGACTATGATGAAGAAACCTTCTCCTATACCAATTGTTGGAATATTGTTTGATACTGAGAGTTGGGGGGGGTGGGTGAATTAGTATTATCATTTTTCCACAATTTAAAACCACTTCATTATTAATTTTATGAAATCAAAACAAATGATCAATAGAAAGGTACTTTACACAAAATTTTAATGTGGAAAATCCAAAATAAACAAATGTTCTTCTTAGTTTTAATAAAGATTAAATTTAATCTATGAGCTCCAACTCAAAGGAAACACCAATTCCTTGTTTTACTAGCACCAACTAGAAGGAGTCTACAACCCCTTTAGATTTTACCAGCATAGACAAGAAGGAAGCACTAGCTCTCTAGTTTCTTTAGAAATAACTGAAAATATGTTGCAACACCTTGGATTACCATCTTCAACTGGAAGGAGGCTACAACCTCCTTTGTAGGCTCCAACCTGCCCTAGCACCACCTAACCTCTTTTTTTATGATAACTACTTCAATATTCAAATATGTGTAATATTATTTGTCTTGAACTACATATCTTCATTTACTTTCTTGGTCTCTGACATTGTTATTGATTTTTACATTTCGATCCCAGAGACACACCTTCTTTCAACAATAATTTCCATTTATATAGTCTTCCAATGGTCATGCACAACTGAATAATTACACCTCTTCAATATAGGAATGTATCTCTTCATTATAAATATGTGCCTTTTCAATATAAGATATTAATCATACTATTTTAATTAATACAATGTCAATGAACCATTGTGCCTTTTAGATCATTTAGTCACGTTTTCAATTGGGTCAATAGATTTTGACTATCATGATTTAATTCACTTTTTACCTTTCCATATGTAAATACCACCATGGTTTGTAAATACCACGTTCTCTTTCACTTTTACCCTTTTTCTTTAACTCCACTTTCACTTTTACCTTTTTCTTTATTTCACTTTCATATTTACTCATCTTTTACGTAAAATCCACTTCCACCCAAATTTTCAACTTTTGTTATTTATTAAAGTCATATTTATATTTAATCCACTTTTCTTTCCACTTTTGCATGGACTTCGTTTCCACTTAACTTTTCCACTTTTGTATTTATTAAAGTGATACTGAGGTCACATTTATATTTAATCACTTACTAACCTTTGAAATATATTTGATCACTTAGTAACCTTTGAAATCAATGAAAATTTATTCAACAATTGACTACATGAGTGGATCTAACCATTGGTGGATGATGGAAATTTTTTAGGTTTGAAGAGTCGCCCAACTTCATCCTGGTAACAATTATGACCAAAACTTCCTATGAAATAGTGACTATTGAGTTGATCTGACAGAATCAAGGGCTCTTGGTGTTGCATCAACAAATTTCGCTTCGACTACACTCTGAAATGATAGTGCACGAGAAACTATTCAAGAGGGAGACTCGCCAGTATCCATTATGTTCATCACAATCCTATCTCAACAGAATATATAGTCACCAAGACAACTCGACTCAACCAGTGTAGTAATTGAAATTCTCTCATTCTTTTATTTTCATTCTTTCAAAGCACTCGACTAGGAGACACCATGTATTCTGGTAGTCCACTATGTTCCTGTAACTCAATATTCTTGTAGATTTTACTGTAGTACCATGTCATAATCCAATGTGGTACTTCTTTTATTCATGTTGACATCAATTCCAACACGATATTTCCATCACTTATTTGGTACCCATCTCAATAGAATCTTTATGTCTAGCTGATTGTCTTGATATCGCTCTCCAAAAAACCTGTTTGGTGGACCCACTACCAAAAAACTACCTAAATGGACCTTGGTACCACTCTTTAGTAACCCTTTTTTTGTGGACACCCATCTCTAATATGGATACTAGAGGAAACAATCTAGCCACCAATGTTTCCTCCTTGGAAACTAAGTGTGATGAGTTGCAACACAAAATAAACTGTAGCTACTCCTCTGCCCACAAAATGTTTCTTCCATCAATGAAAATATCAACAAACTAGACTTAGTCCCAGACCCACTATCCCAGCTCATGGTGTTGTATAATCAATCTAAAGGCTATCTGTGTCAGGACCAACTATCCCAACAGGAAGGAGTTGAATCATCCAATCCCATGGGGCCTCACTCTAACTGATTGTTTGTGACCCTATGACTCAAACTTGACAAAGAATCCCTAAATTAGATCTCAAAAAATTCGATGGCCCATCCTACTACTTAGTTGGTGTTGATTTTTTCTAATTTTTAGATCTGATAATTATTACTTTATGATTTCAGACATAATTTAATGTCATTGTTATCATAGATTAATTACACCCGTAAAATTTCTACTAAAATAAAATTGCAATGGAAATAATATAATCACAGAGAAATAACCATGCACAATAGACACAATATTTATCGTGGGAAAACTTGAACTCGGGAGAAAAACCCAACAAAATTTTCTCTAGAATAAATCCAATCCAAGTTCATGGATACATTACTAGACAAATGAAGAGTTCCAAGCACACAAAAAGTTTCACCCTAGTGTGAGGAAGATCCCTCAAGTATGTTGCATCACTAGAAAAAGATAGCGCACCACAAAACTGACACAACTAGCAACTAGCAACTGCAATTGGCTAATGCACACTAGAAGAGGAGATCTAATAAGATGTGTTATAATGAAATGAGTCTGCCTTTATTTATATTAGTTAAGTCATCTTAATTTATTGGCAGATCCGACTTGTCAGTTTTTGTCTTTTAACTTTATTTTATTTATTTTGTTTTTTTTACAATTGTTTCTTCAATGTTTCAATGGAGCCGACTTGATATTTTTGTCTTCTATTTCTTTCTAGTGCATTCCAGGATCTTCTATAATGATATCTTGTATTTTCTTATGGAGAATGACTTCCTGAAGTTGCAAAACTTCAACACTCCCTCTCAATGAGGGAGACATTATCCATACTTGGATTTATTCTATCATAGAAAAGTTTCTTCATGAGCCATGTTGATGATATATCTCCACACAATTGTGTTTAGCACCTTGGGTCTCAAAGAATACCACACCCAAACCATTCATTGTTAGGTACCATATCTATTATAATAACAAAAAAGAGAAATACGATACAAAATAACAGTGAAACTATACAATAGATGAAACCACAACACCAAAATAATTCCTTTATTGATAGGTTTGCAAGTTCACTTGCCTCTTCGAGCGGGAAACTTCTAGTAGAGAAGCACTCTATTACAATAATTCTCAAGAAAAAACTTCTCATGCCCTCGAGTCCTATTTATACTAAATATATCTACCACAAGAAAAATCTAGAGGAATATCTTCTAGAAGCAAAAGCTTCTATTAGGTATTATTACATTTGACTAATTCTTCCTTATTACCAGGCCTTATTAATATTGGCCTTTATTACATGGAAAATATATTGTTCTACCTACATGAGGGGTTATGGAAGTTAGTCCCCTAACATTCTCTCCCCCTTGAAAATAGTCTTGTCCTCAAGGCTTGAGATGAGGAAATTCCTACAAAATGGTAGTTGGCTCTGAGGTGGCATTTGCTGGAGTTGTATCTTTCCACTGCACTAACATTTCCTTGATGGTACGATGATGGAGACAATGTTCACGCCAGTCCAAGACTGTTTGTGGCTACAAGTAAACGAAACATTCTTCATCCAACTCATGGAGAGTGGTTTGATTTTTTCATTTAGTTCCAATCACCTTATTTATCCATGAGACATGAAAAACATGATGGATCTTAGAATGACTTGGCAAAGCTAACCAGCAGGCCACCGGTCCCACATTCTTGAGAACTGTATAAGGACCATAAAATTTAGGCACAAGTGTCTAACAATGTTCATCCTTGAGTGAAGTCTTCTTATAAGGTTGTATTTGAAGAAACACTTGATCCCCTTCAACAAATTGATATTCAAATTGACCTCGATATGCTTGTTTCTTCATGCGTTTCTAATCCATTAACAAATTATCTTTGAGGGAATGGAGAATAGCCTCTCTAACTGCAAGAGTTTGGTCAACCACCTAAACCTTCGATACACCTGACATGTATGAGAGAATTGAAGGTGATTTTTTTCCATATAATGCTTCAAAAGGAGTCATCTGAGTAGTTGTATGGTAAGAGGTGTTGTACCACCATTCATCTAGTGGTAACCATTGATCCCACTAGTTTTTCCTCTTAGATGAAAATCACCACAAATATGTATCCAAACACTTGTTGACAACCTCAGTTTGTCCATCATTCTGATGATGGAAGGATTTTCTAAGATGCAATTGGGTTCCCTGCAGCCTGAACAAATCCTTTTTTTGTAGTGGCTATTTGACTTTGTTGACTAGATATGACGGTCAACTAAGAATTAGTCGGTTGACCGTCAAAGCTAGAAGTAGAGGTCGGTCAAAGTATATGTTATACTGACTGACCCAAGAAGTTAATTAGTTACAACTTCCTGAAAGGAGTATAAATAGACAAGCACATGAGGGATCAAGTAACTTCATGTGAGAGGTTGTATACAATTGTGTTGTACTGCTATATCATATAATAAAGGATTGTTATTTGGGTTCTCATTACCTGTGTATGTATTTATATATGTCTATGTGTGTATATGTATCTTATATGATTTCTATGTAAGAATATATTGGTAAATATCCTTTCTTTTCCCTATATTACAACATTGGTTCCGATAGAGTCGACTAGCCCCTACAACACTTGCCAAAAATTCTTGGTGAAAGTGGGATCTCGGTCAGAAACAATAGAATGAGGCATGCCATGAAGATTGAAGATATGATCCATGAAATGTTGAGCCATGGTGGAGGTAGAAAATGGGTGTTGAAGAGCACATAAATTAGCATACTTGGAAAGACGATCAAATACCACCATGATGACTGACTTATTTCCCGATTTAGGTAAGCTAAAAATGAAATCCATAGAGATATCACTCCAAATAGTTAGTGGAATTGGAAGTGGTTGTAGTGTGCCAGAGGATTTGATTGTTTCTCCCTTTTTTCATTGAGAGACATCACATTCCTCCATAAAAGTGTGAACGTAATGTTTCATACCATCCTAGAAAAAATACATTTGACCCTGTCATAGGTTTTGGTAAACCCTGAGTGCCCAGTTGTGGGTGTAGCATGAAGCTCACAAAGCACCGTGGATTGAAGTTGTGACTATTTACTTAAATATAGACGACCTTTGTAGTGAATATCATCACTGTTCCAAGAGTACCTTGGGGAAACTGGAGAATTGTTTTACAATTGTTGGATCAGACGCAAAATTTTGGGATCTTTCAACCATTCTTGATGAACACCTTCGAGCCAATATGGTACAATGAAGGTGAGGGAAAAGAGGGATCCTTCATATTTATATTTTCTTGAAAGAGCATCAGAAACCACATTTTCTTTTCCATTCTTGTAAATTATCTCATAATCATATCCAAATAGCTTAGTCACCCATTTTTGTTGCTCTGGGGATGAAATACGTTTCTCCAGAAAATACTTGAGGCTCTTATGATCTATCTTAATCTGGAAGTGTTACTGCAATAGATAAGGGTGCCAGAGATCCACTGCATGAAAAATATCCAACAATTCCTTTTCATATATTGTTTGTCCCAAATGTCTCTCCAATGGTTGTTTGTTGGTAATGGCCAAAGGCCGACCATCTTGCATAAGGACTACTCCAATTCCTCTCTCTAAAGCATCACATTCTAGGACAAAGGTATTTGTGAAGTCGAGAAGGGAAAATACATGAGTGGTGCACATAGCCTCCTTCAAGGCTTGGAAGGAATGACCAGTTGTTGTATTCCAAGTAAAAGTATTATTTTTATGGACAGTAGTGAGAGGCACCACAATTTTTCCATAATTATTAACAAACTTGCGATAATATCCTGTTAAACCCAAAAAAACACGCAAGTTTTTTAGAGTCTTGGGGCGAGGCCAATCCTACATAGCTTTAATATTCTTAGGATCCACCTTAACACCATCCTTGACAACAATATGACCCAAGTACTCGAATTCTGAGGCTCCAAAAGCACATTTAGATTGTTTGAGGAAAATTTGGTGTTGAGAGAGTAGATGAAGAAATCAATCCACATGAGAAAGATGGGATGTCCATTTTTTACTATAGATGAGAATATCATCAAACAAAACTAAGACAAAATGATGGATAAAATACAAAAGACATGATTCATGAGGCTTTGGAAAGTGGAGGGAGCATTACACAGGATAAAGGGCATAACCGAGAAATCATAGTGGAACACATGAGTTCAAAATGCAGTCTTAGGAATGTCTGCCTATTTCATATGTATCTGGTGGTAGCCAGAATGAAGATCAAGTTTAGTAAAGAACCAGGCACCACTTAATTCATCCAAGAAATCATCAATGAAAGGAATGGGAAATTTGTCTTTCATGGTGAGTTTTTTTAGGGCGTGAAATTCAGGACACATGTGCCAAGAGACTTCTTTCTCAAGTACCTTGACCACAGAAGAAGAATAGGGGCTAGTACTAGGATGGATAAAACCCATGGCGATGAATTATTGAACAATCTTATGAATTTCATTTTTCAGGGAAAAGGGATGACTACAAGGACAAACGTTGGGAGAAGGCTAATGGTGATGAGGGGAGTGGAATGATCATGAACACCACAGGAAGGGGGATGTCCCTAGGGAGTGGAAAAAATAGATTGATGTTTGGAGAGGATGGATTGGAGTTCAGGATGCAGAGAGGTGTTTTAGCGGCTTGAATGGAATGGAGTTTTGCAATAATGTTGGAATGACCCTTTTTGAGGAGATTTTCCATGTAATGGGAATTGATGATCTCAAGGGAACCTCTTATGATTCATTAGAACATATATTTTTTACCCTCTTGATTGAATTGCATGGTTAATTCCTTAAAACCCATGATAATGGGGCCAAGACTCCTTAACCATTTGGCACCCAGCACAATGTCACAACCACCCATGTTGATAACAAACATATGAGATTTCATGTTGTACTTATCAATTTGGAAATGCACATTTTCACAAGACCTCCCAAATTTCATGGACCCTCCATTGGAAATCATGATTTGAAATTTGTTCACTGCACAGATATAACAATTAGTTTTTTGGGCAATGTGATGATGGATAAAATTATGGGTCTTGCCACTGTCAATGAGGATGATGAACTTCTGATGCTTAATGTAACCAATTAACTTAAGGGTTTCAGAGTAGAGAATCTTGTGAGAGCATTCAGAGAAAGGACCGGTTCAACTTATGGGGTTTCGAGGGTGGAGTAAGATCAGTGGGTTCAGGTGACTCAACCATAGGGAGAGCCTTGACCTCTTCTTCAAAAAAATCCTCAAAGATGGCCATAAAAATATTTTTTTCCTTACACTTGTGCCCAGGAAAATATTATCATCACAATTATAACAAAGGCACTTGAGTTGGTGTTCAACCATTTCTTCCCAAGTCAATTTCTGGATCTTCAATGGAGTCAAAGGAGGGGTAGGAGTGACTAGTTTAGGGAAAGGAATAAAGGAGGGTTTTCTGGTTTGAGAAGAGAGAACCTATTGTGCTTCCTTAGCTATTTTAGTATCTTCCACCCAACTTTAGGGGTGATCCATGAGGACATGGGAAAATATCCCATCCTTGAGGCCACTAATAAAGAATTCACAGAAAAAAGCATCGGACATGCCCTCCGTGTGGAAAGCCAAGTGTTCAAAAGTAGCTATAAAGTCTTCCACTGTGACAAATTGTTTCAACTTTGTTAAACGACCTAAATGGTGGGTGTTTGTTGGTTGTGGAGCCTGATTATATTCCTGATTTAGAGTTCTTTGTTTTCAATCCTATTTATACCACATGAAGACTTTACACCCCAGAAGAATGTACACTCCTCCACACGAGGGAGTCTAGG
>ML781206.1:1050616-1063092 GCA_009831015.1 Picea engelmannii | reverse complement strand
TGTTTATTGTGATTTCCATGTCTAATCATCATAGGATGATATACAATATCAATAGGTAAACATACAATCAAACTATAAAGTTAATGTTTATACAACTGATTTCATTATAAGTTTTGTATACATTTAACAACAAAGTTAATGTGTATACAAATGATCTCATTAAATGATAAGTATTTTATATATTTAGCAACAAAATGGGTGGCATGATTGTATTCCCAAAGGATTTTAGACAATCATACAGTATATTCCTTCAAGAAGATATAAGTTAATAGAATAGATCAACATTCATAAATAAAAGAAACCATATATAAATACTCAAAAAGGATAAAACAAAATGAGCCCGATAACATGGGTCTCATAGGGAAAGAAGAATAAACATAAATGTTTTGGAGGGGGTTCCTAGTCATGATCCTTAGTACCAAGTAAGAGGTTCATTTTTTATGGGTGGAGTTTTTAGGATACTAAGATGTTGTAGTTCTAATGTCATATTCCTACATTGATTTTTTATTTTCATGGACTAATTATAAATAATATCATCCATCTAAGTAAAATTATGTCAAAAAATTTCAAAGGTAGTAAGCATGGAATCCTGGCAGATATATACTTCAGTCCTAGCAATAGCAGTTTACAATGTCGATAAAATATTGTTTCATTTTCTATTATATGCCTTCTACTAAGAAAGATAATGTTTCCCTATTTTCGATGCATCTATTTCACCCTATAAAGTATTTATATGATCATGTTTCTTATATTGTAGGGTACTTAGAATTCATGATATATATTTTAAAGTTACAAGTAAATATTGTGTAGTTATAAATATTAAATTGGTTCTCACAGAAAACCCACAGGAGGATTTCTCACATTCATCAACATAGGCCAGTGCACCTTACCTAGGGGGTTTCAAACAAGGCACTTGATACCATAGAACTTGTTGGGAAATGGGGTGGAACATGACATGAAATAGAGAACACAACAATATAGATAATAGAAGAGGAACAAAATAATTTTGAAGATAAAGGGTGGTGTCTAAAGACACCATTACATAACTTAAGTAAGGTGCACTGTGATCAGAACATCACAATGCATATTGGATATCGATCACCTAATCACCCTGATAAAAATGACCGAAGGAGTTTGATTTCTATAGCCTCAATATCTAACTAATTTACATAGAATATAGAATATATTCTCCACATGTAACAGTCCACTATTAGATTTGACTCGTTAAATCCTCTCTATAGAGTCAGATCAATAGAGATTCTCTACTCGACCGCCTACATGTCCAATTCATAGTCAAGTGTTGGGATGACCGATCCACCACTCGAATATCTTCAACTATTGTTCGATTGTCCAACTGACGGGAACGTCGACTACTCGACCAAATGGTGTAGTGTGTTGGTCGATTTCCTAAACGATTGTATCCATATGTACTTTGACCTCTCAATCGAAAGAATCCAGGAGATGTGTGATGAAATATCAATGCTTGATGTTCCAACACCCCCCCATTAGTACACAAATATAAATATCAATGAGGTGAAATTACATCATTATGGCACCCCTCCATAATTTCATCTTTTTGAATCCCAAGAATCATTCAAATCTTGATAAGTATGGATTCAGCTAAATGTTTGGTGAATATATCAACAAATTGATCTTTGGTTTTGTAATATTCAATAGAGACAACGTTATCGTGAACCAAATATCTCTAATAGTGAGCATGGAGATAAACATGGTTCATCTTTCTATGGGAAACAAGATTGTAATAAACATGTATAACTCTTTTTTTATCACATTATATTGTAGTCGAGGTCTGAACAGGAAGGCCAAGTTCTCCAAAAAGTTGGTGAATCCATACTCCTTCAGTACCTTCTTGAATGACGCCATGATATTCTTATTATGTAGTTGTTGGCATGTAGTGGTCAGACCCGGGGTTAAACATTAATTCACCAACAAATTCCAAGATATCGTCCCTTTCGACATCACCCACAAGAAGATGAAGTCTCATGCTAGGTACCTATGGGGACTATAGGAACTAGGTTTCTACAAGCATGGAGGAATATGAGGCATTCATCCTTACTGTTTAGTTAAGGTTCATTCATATATTCTGTGTGGAAAACCATTATAGTACCATAACATATGACATAATCATCCTACTTAAAAATTCAATATATGCGCGAAACCATCATATACATATTCATACTAATCATTAATCATCCATTATGTGTGAGCAATGAACATAAATAAAAACACACCAGAACACACAGATTTAATGTGGTTCACCCCAAACTGGGCTACGTCCATAATGGAAGGATTCTTAGATTATCCATTCATAGTCCTCCTTACAATAGGTGTGCACTCTGCTCATACAATAATCTTGAGTAAAAACCGAAACCTTCCCAAGTAATTCTATTCTGCAGTGCACACATACCTCTTGAATGATATTCAACTCAACTCATACTCATTGCTCAACAACCAACTCAACTCACTCAGAATTTATGTTACTTTCTACCCAAAACCCATTAAATACTAACTAACTTCTACCTTCCGCATGTTGAATCCTTAAAATACGCTAATTGTCTTCCATGTGCACTTCTCCTTTGCTAATTTGTCGTGCGATCTAATTCTGTGTGATTCCAAAAACTTACCCAAAATGTCTTGCTCCAAAAATAGTCAACAAAGAGACTACCTTTTTTTTCTTTCACAACCACACCAAAGGTCCAATGGTATAGAAAAAAACATCGCCAGAAGTGGAATTTCAATCATCACTATCATCAACCCCATCAAAGTCACTGACGTTGACCAACGTATCTGAACTGTGACAATATTTGATGCCAAAATGAGTGGTACCTTTGAGATAGTGAAAAATTCATTTGACTTCTTTCTAGTCACAGTTCAGATAAACCAAGAAACCACACCAACAACAAAGGAAATGTCAGGTCGACTATGAGTAATATAAATAAGACTTTTGACCAATTATTGATAAAGAATAACACTGACTACAGGTAATTGACAGGTTTTGGTAATATTTACTCCAGACTAAAAAGGAGTATCACAAGGCTTGCAATCAACCATCTTAAAACATGTCAACATATCCATCACATATTTAGACCGAGAAATGAAAAATCCAAAACAAAGTTGTAATACTTGAAGACCCAAAACATAATGCAGAGTACCAAGATATGTCATGTCAAAGGAGTCAACAAGTTTTTTCTTCAATCTAAGGATGAGATCATTATTATTTCTAGTAGTGAGTAAGTCATCTACATATACAACAACAATCAAAGTGTCTCCATTGGTATGGATTACATATAGGCTGTTAAGCCCTAATATTGGCTCATTACCCCTTAATTGAGGCATATTACATTAGTAATGTTATTTTATTTATGTCGCCTTTATTCCATTAGTTGTAATTATACCTCCTAGTCTCCTATATATACCAAGGAGACATTTTCATTTGGAATCATCTTGTACTTGAACATTTAAGTGGTGTAAAAGGAGGTTTCCCCATCGAAGAGGCTTATTATATGAAATTGTCTCTTTTTCAAGGCATTGAGTACTTTTTTAGAGGTTTTTCTATGTTATATTGATATTTGGTTCTTAACATATGGTATCAGAGCTCAAGGTCTTGGGGTTTCGCTGTTACATCTCAGAAACCTTGGGAATTTTGCTATAAATTTTTTTCTACAATGTTTCAGAAGGAACGACTTGGAGTATATTTAGTAGAGGGATCAAGGTATGTTGTGTTAAAATTTCATCTCTTTATACCTTATACTTTCGGTCATACATCTTGTACAATATAGGGTTCTGGAATCATCCTGGAATGAGTCATTGAGGAATTTTTGCTATAAAACATTTTATGTAACATTTCAGACCCTGAAATCTGGAGGCTATTCACAAAAATTAGTAGGGTATCTGTGGTAAAACGTTTAGCTTATGGATCATCTTAAATTTGTATATACACCCTGTGTAAGATAGGGTATCGGACTAGTCCTATTGACTAGTCTCAAGAAGGTGTTCTAGGTAAAACAATCATAACTTCTTCCTAGAGTATCCAAATTGAGTGGGACTAGTTTCATTGGATTGTGGACAGTCTGTAGTATTTTGGGTATGAGTTTAAGAATTTAATATCAATTATTTTGTGTGGGGAATGTTATACAAGTGAGATCTTCTGGAAAGGCCAAAAATAGACAAGTTGTGGGGAAGTTACCATAAATTCCACTTGGCACATCCAATTTTGATCAGACCTATGGAATTTCAAAGAATAAATATCAGAGAACTACATAAAATAAAGTTTCATACCTAAAAGGGTCGAAACTTGGGAGATACAATAGAAGAAATATTGTCTAGCAGAACCACCTCAAAATCAAAGTTCAAAAGTGATACTTGGCCAACATGCCACCCAAAAAGGGAACTTGTACACCAAATAAGCCTCCAGAAAATCCTAATTGGACTCTTGATGAAGGTGAAGAAATGCGTAGGGACATAAATGATTTACAAAAGAAGATAGTAACAAATGATGAACTACAAGAGATGGAAGCTAAGTTGGAGGCAAATATGGATGGTTTAAAAGAGGAGATCATGGAAGTATTGAAAAGTTTCGTAACAAAGAAGACACCTGAAAGTGAAAATGCATCCCATGAAATTCATGATGAGGACACAAGGAAGGTGAATCCAGAATGGAGAAACTCCAACTTTGGGTTGAAGACCAACCATGTTCCTAAGATCGATATGAGGAAGTTTGATGGCAAGGACCCAATCACATGGATACTTCAAAAGGAGCAATTCTTTGATCTACATAATGTGCCACATACACAAAAGGTACAAATTTCTTCTTTATATTTAGAACCTAATCAATTTCTATGGTATTTATGGCTTTGTTCTCGCAAATCACTCGTCACTTGGACAATTTTCACGGAATAAATGATAGCACACTATGAGGATACAAGGAGCAATACATTCTTTAGAGAATTGATAAATCTCAAGAAAAAGGGTTCTGTTACCGAGCACATTGAGAACTTCCAAAGATTGAATATAAAGGTAGTCGATATTCCAGATGAGCACTTGATTGATGTATTCATAGGAACTTTAAAGGATAACATTCAACATGAGGTCGGCCTTTGGGAACCCAAATAATTGGAGAATGCATTTAAGGTGGAAAGAAATGTTGAAAGTAAAAATATGGCTATGGCTACTAGAAGGACCAATCCTAACATCTATAGAGAGAACAATGCTCCTTCTTCTAAAACACCTCAACCTACAAGGTTGACACCTCAATAATTTGAGGAAATAAAAGAAAAAGGTTTATGCTTTAATTGTGACAGCAAGTACAGTAAGGGACATAAGTCTGGTGAGAAGAACTTATTCTACATATATTGTGAAGAGGAAGAAGAACAAGAACAAGAACCATCTCAAGATGAAAACGTAGAAGCAATTTCATTTGAAGAGTTGACTCCCATGATATCATGTAATGAATTGGCTGGAATTATCACTCCTCAAACCCTCAAGATCGAAGGATACATAAAAAAGAAAAAAGGTAATAGTCCTAATTGATTCTAGCAGTACTCATAATTTCATTCACTATAAATTAGCGAAAGCTCTCAATTGCTTTGTATATCCAGTGCTCGAGTTTCAAGTAATGATTGCAGATCGAGGAACTATTAATTGCTCAGGAAAATGCAATAAGATCAATATTACTATGGGAGAATATGTAATGAATAGTGCAATGATTGCTATACCCATGGGTGGTGCATATGTTGTACTAGAAATCCAATGGTTACAATCATTAGGACCAATGGCTTTTAATTTTCAAGAACTTTTCATGAAATTTTCATTGGAAGGAAAAGAAATTGAGTTAAGAGGTATCACAGGGAAACCTGGTAAGGTGATAATCTCTAATGGGATGACAAAATTATTTAAAAAGAGGCATCAAGGCATTATTAGACAACTATGCTCACTATATGTTCAAACATCTAAGCCATCTATTCCTCAAGATCTCCAAAGGATCATTGATAAGCATTCCAAAGTATTTGAATATATTCACAAAGGTCTTCCACCCACTCGAAATCATGATCATGAAATTCACCTAATTCTTGGGAGTGTTCCTCCTAACATCAAACCATACAGATACCCTTATGGCCAGAAGAGTGAAATTGAGCGCATGGTTGAAGAAATGTTAGAGGCTAGCATTATTATACCTAGCCAAAGTTCTTACTTTGCACCAGTGGTAATGGTATTCAAGAAACATAGCTCATGGCGTATGTGTCCAGATTATAGAGAGATCAACAAGATCACTATTAAGGATAAGTTTCCCGTTCCCATCATTGATGAATTGTTAGATGAACTACATGGAGCAATCTATTTCACAAAATTGGATCTTCGTTCAGGGTACCATCAAATCAGAATGAAGGAAGAAGATATCCCAAAAATGACATTCTGAACTCATGAAGGCCATTATGAATTTTTGGTCATGCCTTTTGGCCTTACAAATGCACCTTCCACATTCCAAGGGTTGATGAATTCCATTTTAAATCCCTTCCTTCAAAAATTTGTGTTAGTATTTTTTGATGTTATACTAATCTATAACAAGTCTTGGGAGGATCATGTGTGACATGTTGACAAGGTGCTACAACTACTAAAGGAGCAACAACTATATTCCAAACCATACAAATGTTTCTTTGAAGTAAAGGAGGTAGAGTATTGGGGCCATATTGTATTTCATGAAGGTTTCAAGGTAGAACCTAACAAGATTAAGGCCATGATGGACTGGTCGATTCCCAAAACATTGAAGAATCTTAGAGAATTTTTGGGTTTGACAGGTTACTACTGTAAGTTTGTTCGGAACTATGGAAGAATAGAAACACCTTTAATGACGCTAACTAAGAAGGATGCATTTTCATGGACTCTAGAGGCAACTAAATATTTTGAGCAACTTAAAGAGGTGATGTGCAAAGCTCCTATCTTGACCACTCTAGACTTCACAAAAACCTTTATTGTGGAATGTGATGCCTCGGGAAATGGAATTGGTATTGTCCTAATGCAGGAAGGAAGGCCCTTGGCTTTTGAAAGTCGACCACTCAAGTGAAAGGACTTCACAAACCCATTTATGAGAAGGAAATGATGGCAATAATAAATGCATTGAAGAAATGGTGTCCTTACCTAATAGGTAGGCACTTCAAGGTCAAAACAGATCATGATAGTCTTAAATACTTCTTGGAACAAAGACTATCTTCAGAAGAACAACAAAAATGGGTAACCAAGATATTGGTTTATGATTTTGAAATCGTTTATAAAAAGGGGAAGAAAAATGTTTTGGCAGATGCACTCTCAAGAAAGGATGAAGATGTTGAGGCCTTTGTCTGTGTTATCTGGATCATCCAACTTGATTGGATAATAGAAGAAAGGGATGAATGGAAGAATGACGAGAAACTGTGGACTCTCATTCAAAGGTTGTAGTAGGATTACAGTGCATCAGATACATTTACATGGAAGAATGATTCACTATGGTACAAAGATCGCTTATATTTATGTAAGAAATCCAAAGTCAAACAAAAGGTACTATTGGAATTGCACACCTCTCCAGTTGGAGGGCACTCAAGATTTTTGAAAACCTACCATAGAGTCAAGAAGGATTTTTTTGGGGATGGCCTTAAAATTGATGTTCAAAGCTTTGTGGCAGAATGTTTGGTTTGCCAACAAAATAAGGTGGAAAAAATTAACACCCCAAGTCTTTTAAAACCATTATCCATCCCAAGTTAGTGTCGAGAGGAGGTTTCCATGGATTTCATCACAGGGCTACCAAACTCTAAAGGAAAGAGTGTCATAATGGTGATTGTTGATAGACTGACCAAGTATGGAACCTTTTGTACACTCTCTCATCCCTTCAAAGCTAGTACAGTTGCCACCACATTCATGGAGACAGTTTAAAAGCTACATTGAAGCCCAAAGATTATTGTAAGTGACAGAGAACCCATCTTCACTCGACATTTTTGGACATAATTATTTTCTTGTTTGGGTACTCAATTGGATCCTAGCTCATCCTATAATCCTCAATTTGATGGACAAACCAAGATAGTGAACAAATGTCTGGAAGGCTACCTTCGTTGCTTTGTCTCTGATAAACAAACACAATGGTTGAAATGGTTACCCTTGGCATAATGGTGGTATAACACTTCCTTTCATACTGCAACAAAAATGACACCATTTATGACACTTTATGGATACCACCCTCCTTCCATCACTTCTTCTCTAAAATAAAAATCTAAGGTTCCAGAAGTGGAATATCACATCGAGAATCAACAACAAGTTCTCCAAATCTTAAAGGACAACCTGGCCATGGCACATAATCGTATGAAACAACAAGCAGATCAACATCGCAGTGAAAGAAGTTTTGAAGTAGGGTATTGGGTTTTTTTAAGAGTACAAACATAGAAATAGATGTCCCTCAAGCAAGCCAAGAAGGATAATAACTTATCACCAAAGTACTATGGTCCTTATAAGGTGTTGCAAAAGATTGGTACGATGGCATACAAATTGGAGTTGCATCTTCACGAGTACACCTAGTTTTCCATGTTTCATGCTCAAAGAAGGTTATAGGCAACAAGATACCAGTTCAAACTATATTTCCATAACTTGACGAGGAAGGAAAAATCATATTGGAGCCTGAATCCATCACTGACACAAGAATTCTCCAACTGAGGAGTAGATCCATTTCAGAGTATCTCAATAAATGGAGGAAACTACCGGCTGAAGATTCCACTTGGGAAGATGAGTATTTTATACAGAAACATCTAGAGTTACTCAAGCATTGCAGACAACACTTGTCTCAAGGGGAGGGGCATGTTAAGCCCTAATATTGTCTCATTACCCCTTAATTGGGGCATATTACATTAGTAATGTTATTTTATTTATGTCGGCTTTATTCCATTAGTTGTAATTATACCTCCTAGTCTCCTATATATACCAAGGAGACATTTTCATTTGGAATCATCTTGTACTTGAACATTTAAGTGGGGTAAAAGGAGGTTGCCCCCTCAAAGAGACTTATTATCTGAAATTATCTCTTTTTCAAGGCATTGAGTACTTTTTATGAGGTTTTTATATGCTATATCGATATTTGGTTCTTAACATGGTTTGTGATCAGATTCACACTGTTGGAAACCAAGTCAAAGAAATAAGTTTTTGATCTTATCATACCAATATTGGGTAGCTTGATTCAAACCATAAAGTGACTTCTTGAGTCAAAAAACCAAATTTGAATCTGTAACAAAACCATATGGTTGTTCCATGAAAATTTATTCACATAGGTATCCATGAAGAAAATCACTCTTCATATCCATCTAATGGATTTTCCATCCAAAATGAGTAGCAAGAGAAAGAAGCATTCAAACATAATTCATATTTTCGATAGGGGAAATGGTTTTAGTTTAGTCAATGCCTTCTTGTTGAGAAAATACCTTCACAAACAAGCGAGCTTCATGTTTCTCAACAACACCTTCATATGTAAATTTGGTCCTGTACACCCATCGACATTTTACAATGTTCTTTCCTTGTGGTTAGGGAACTAAGTCCCAAGTGTGATTTTTTGACAAAGAATCAATTTTTTTCTTCATATCCTGGTCCCATTTAGGTTTTCATTCAATATTTGAGTAGATAAGAGGATCAAAGGTTTCAAGTACATGAGTCATCAAGGAAAAATTGGAATGTTGCTTCTGACTTCGAGTTTATCGTCCACATGAGGCATCTCCAACATCAACTCCATAAAATTCAATTGTCTTGGCAACCCATCTGAGTAGGAAATAAATAGGTGAACTTCAATTCACTTCAGAAGGTTGATCAGAATTCAGAGAGTCTTCAGTCAGCGGACCATTCAAAATAGAGGACGTAGAACTAGTTGACTCAGAGGTCGACTATCCAGTTGAAATGGGGAGAAAGTTTGATTGTTCAGTTGAAGGACTGAAGTATGGAACATGAGCACCAGTGTTAGAGACAACATCAAAGGGATCATGATGCAACAATATTCCAAAGGGGGAATTCAACAACTTAATGCCATAATACTTCTCATCAAACCATACATTTCATCTAATAATGATTTGTAGTTTGAAAAGATCAAACGGTTGATAGGCTTTCAACTCTTCAGAGTATCCCATCATGATGCAAACATAACTCTTTGCATCCAATTCATTTTTGAAATCATAAGGAATGTGAGCCCAATAAACACATACAAACACATGGAGGTGGTCGACTGAAGGATTCTTCCCATACCATCATTTGACTGGAGTCATGGAAGGAAAAAATTGAGTTGATATGTGATTGAAAAAATCATTTGAACAATACACCATTTCAACCAAAATGTGAGGGGGCAAGTCTTTATCCTGCAAAAGACATATGAAAATTTCAAGTAACATCTGATTCTTACATTATGTGACACCATTATACCGAGGTGTGTGAGGAACTGATCGCTTCCAATCAATACCAAATTGAAGATGGTATTCTTCAAAATGTTGATTGACATACTCACCACCATTGTCTGATCTCAAGAATTTGATGGTTCGACCACATTTCTTTTTAGAAAAGGCTTGAAATTCCTTGAACTTTTGAAAGAAAAGGTTCTTATTGTTCAAGAAAATGAACCATGTAAAATGAGATAAATCATCAATGAAATTCAAAATGTACCTTGCACCTCCCAGTGAAACTAGATTGATGCAGAAAGTATCACTGCAAACTAGTTCCAGCAGGTTATTTTCTTTCAATACTTTTCCAAAGTCAAATGGTGCTTGATTATGCTTCCCAATTACATAGCCCTTAAAGAATCCTTCAAGGGGAAACACTTATGGAAAACCAAAAACCATTTATAAGTTTCCAACGCCTACAGACTCCATAAATTCAAGTTTTCAATTCAGTCATGTGAAATTTGACTTTGTTCATCAGTGTGAGCAACAAGTGTAGTCGGTTCAGTTTCAGGTTGATTCGTGTCATAGAACTTGTAAAAACTGTTAACTAAGAAATAGACAACAAATTGGAACTTAGATTTGGCACATGATAGACATATACATTCTTCCCATGTCGACAAGGAACATCATCCTCACTAGCGACATCCAGAGAAAAATAATTAGAAACATAGATTTTCCTCTCCTTAGCTTCATCCAACCATGTGAAAAAGGAGGCATTTTTAGCCATGTGATGAGTGCACCCAAAGTCGACTACCCATTCATTTTTTGTACAATGAGACAACAAGGCCTGAGAGGTTCCATCTTGGAAGGAGAAATTATCAGCGGAATGGCATATAATGAACAGATATCCTTCAAGTATTTTAACCTTCTCCTCTAAGTCATCTCTCCTATTAGAGCACAATTTATCCACATGTACAATCTTTCCACAATATTGACATGTCTTCTTCATTTGACTTTTGTTGTGGTGCATTAGCCTATCTCTGATTTTTCTGGTCACGGTATGCAGGTTTCTGTGTAGAGACATAAAACCATACTCTATCCCTGGGATCCATCTTGCAATTTCCCTTGAGGAAGCGGGCCTGGTCTTTACCACCAATATTTCTTTCTTCAAGTAGTATGCGCTGATCAGTAATCAAAATACAATAGAAAGATTCAAAGGTGTAATCCTTACCATCTTGTTTCTATGCTTTCCAGTTGGTGTGTAATGTTGACACAAAATCATTGAATGGTGTTATCAAGTTTATCAAGACCTGCTTGATAAGTTTTCCATCCTTCTTCTAATATTTCTTTCTACATTTACCCAATTTAAACTGGAGTTATTTGACACACACCAAATAGTCCTCCATTCTGTCAAAAGAATGAGGATCGAGAGAGATCAAAACTTTCTCCAATTGCATGATGTGGCTCTCATTGAATCAGTCGAATAATGGCTTCAACTTCTTCTAGAATTGATAAGGGTTGTTGATTCCTCTGAGGTGAAATTGGATCTCACGTAAGATGTAGGTCATGATGAATCCTAAAACCTCATCCTTCTTTCCATTAACAAAAAAATTTATTTGATCGTTTGCTGGATCTAGAATTGAAACCTTCATATACTTCCAAATTCCTTTTATCTTCATTAGGGTTTCCATATCTGGTGCCCATATTTCATAATTTGATACGTTTAGAATAATAGGATAAATATTTGAATCCATATTCGATATGATCTAGATAGAAACTGGTATGTTTAAATAAGTTCCAATCAACAAACCATTGGCCCAGAGTCAATCACATGACATATCTGACTCATCAAGGTTTGCAGATAACAGGTTGAGGTTTTAAACCATCATATTGTTGGAAATGATTAACAGGTAGCATATACTTGTCATTGATGGCAAGTACAGCAATAAAGATGGCATGTATGTACAAAGGATTGTTGGCCTTTCCTACAGGATGACAGACAAACAAAAGAATAAGCTCAGGAGGCATAGCGCTCTTTTACGTGCAAGGAGCACAGGAAAGAGACCGAGAGCCGTCGGATCTCACTCG
>ML781206.1:1020264-1043696 GCA_009831015.1 Picea engelmannii | reverse complement strand
GACAAGACCAGACATTATGCATGCAGTTGGGATTGTAGGACGATTTCAAGCCAATCCAAGAGAGTCTCACCTTCAGGAAGTGAAAAGAATATTCAAATATCTACAAGGAACTCAAGATTTTGGACTATGGTACCCAAGGAATGTTGATCTTACTCTTCATGCATACACTGATGCAGATTGGGCTGGAAGTGTTGGTGATCGAAAGAGCACTAGTGGTGGTGCATTCTACATGGGGCCCCGGTTAGTATCTTGGTTCAGCAAGAAACAAAGTTCCATTGCCTTATCTACAACAGAAGCAGAATACGTGGCTGCAACATCTTGTTGTACTCAACTTCTTTGGATGATGCAAACTCTTCAAGATTTTCAAATCAAATGTTCATCTCCTATCTCTATTATGTGTGACAATACAAGTGCTATCAGTATCTCAAAGAATCNTGTTATGCATTCCAAGACCAAGCACATTCCCATCAAATATCATTTCTTACGAGAACAGGTGCTTGAGCAAAAGGTGAAATTGGAGTATGTTCCCTCCAAAGAACAAGTGGCTGATATCTTTACCAAGCCTCTACCCAGAGAAGCATTCGAATATCTCCGACAAAAACTGGGAGTAGTCTCTGCCATGCAGAGGATCAGGTCTAATTAAGTACAGAAATGCTCTAGCTAAGGGGGAGCATTGATCATATGCACAGGGTTATTCAACAGATACAACAGGATTTCAGGGGGAGCATGGCATTGTCAACTCTTTGCCATTGATGCCAAAGGGGGAGGAAAAAGACAAGAGCACGAGCGAGTATTGCCATCAATGACAAAGGGGGAGATTGCTGGAAATGATTAACAAGTAGCATATACTTGTCATTGATGGCAAGTACAACAATAAAGATGGCATGTATGTACAAAGGATTGTTGGCCTGTCCTACAGGATGAAAGACAAACAAAAGAATAAGCTCAGGAGGCATAGCGCTCTTTTACGTGCAAGGAGCACAGGAAAGAGACCGAGAGCCTTCAGATCTCACTCAGAAATCCCGACAGCTGCTGGATCGGGAGAAACTGCACAGATGTTAAGTGCAGTTGTTGGCATGGAGAAGAAGTGATCTGCGCCGTCAAATTGGAAGCAGATACCCGACAGCCATCAGATCTGCAAAAGAAGCGAGGGCGATAAGCCATAGGAGTTTCGGGGATCGGGGTTTCAACATGCAAAGAAAACAATGCAACGAAAATCCCAATTTCGCGATATGCGAAATCCCGATTCAATCTCAGCCATTGAATCGAGAATGAGATCTGGACTGTCTATTCGTGTGGACGCGTGGAAGCTTGAAGGCTTCATCGAAGTTTCGGGGATCGGGGTTTCAACATGCAAAGAAAATAATGCAACGAAAATCCCGATTTCGCGATATGCGAAATCCCGACTGACAGGTGGCACAACCACGTGATGACAGGTGGCACAACAAGGTGATGACACGTGGCACAACCAAGTAATGACAGGTGGCAGGAAGATTCAACAGTTCAGGCACAGGTATGTCACGAATCAGAGTGACACGTGGCAGTGTTTAACACGTGTCAAAACACGTGTGACGTCAGCAGAATATCGGGGTTCGGGACTTTGAAAGGTCCAAATCACTCGTCAATGAAAACCCCAAAATCGCGAAACGCGATATTGTGATTCAATCGCAACCGTCAATGCAAGATCACACCAGGACCGTTGATCACAGCTCTGTACAGAATTTCAGGGATCGGATGAAAAGGAGTATGGACGAATAGGGACCATTCATCAGCAGGGACAGGTGTCGAAGATCAAGCCACCGTTGGCATAGTGGACATCGGGAAATCAGAGTCTCTGAGGTCAAAGGAAACGAGAGATCGAAAGTCTCTAAATCCCGAAGGGATCGGGACCGTCCATCTGAGAGGACACGTGGCAGGAGATTGGTGCTATCGGCAAAAGGATCGACGGGAGGTCGTCCATCGGCTAATCGGAAATCGGGATATCGGAGATCCCGGGCACAAAGGTTTTGTGCAACTCAAAATCGCGATCCGCGAAATCCCGATGAGTGGGATACAGCTGTCAGGATAGCAGTAAAGGAGAACAGAGGCGTAGTGGAGGCCAGCTGTTAGCTTATGAATGGAGCGTCGGGATCTGGACGATCGAGAATCACCGGGTGAATGCACTAATGCATCACAAACCCCGTAGCCCCGACGGGGTTAGATTGTGATCATGGGTAATGGTCACATGGACCAGAGCTGAAACGCATCGTTAATCAGGAAATTGTGATGACATAAACATTGTCATCACAGGTGCCGAAACTCCGATGGAATGTTAAGACCAAGGTCGCACGAAGGTAGGTCACATGGACCATTGTGTAGCTGGAAGGGGCTAGCATATGGAATACCGAAACCCGATTCGAAAAAGGCGCAGATAAGGTTAATTCAAATTTCAAAAAGAGGCCCAATTTCCTCCGGGCAATAAATATGGGACCCGACGAGCGTTGAACGGGTTCTGGACCAATTGGTTTAAAAGGGGTCGATGCTCTGGGCAGAAAGCGGGGAAGAATGCGGATCCCATTTCTCTGATAGCAGGAATATCTGTGGGTGATGTCATTTGCGCTGGATCATGAAAGGCTGGAAGAAAGAGGAACCTCCTTGTGGGAGTCAGGCGACAGATCTACATTGACAGAGAGATCACGACAGTGAGTACAACAACCATGAGATCAGAGGCCTCATCTCCAGGTTTATTGAGTTGTTTAATATGTGTTCTTTGGTAACTGCCTGACAGTTTGTAGATCTGTGTTTACCCTTGAGATAATTTCCGTTACTGTCATAACCATTAGTTGAAACTGCCAGATCCAGTGTGAAAATTAATGAAACATGGTCAGCAGTGAATATGAGGGTTAAACCCTTCAGCAGTAGCATTCTACCAGTAGAAACTGGTGCTATCTTCAGGGGGTTGAAGCTCCCTTCCAGGAAAGGCTGGTAAACAAGAGAAGGTTGTAGCCTTCTGCAGGTAGAAGCCTGCGTACTAGTATGAGTCTGCACTAGTACATTGTTGTAGAATGTTTTCTTAATAATAATCATTGAAGACAGAGACAACAACAGCGGTGGTTTTCTCCCTAATTGGGTTTCCACCTTAAATCCCGGTGTTCATGTGTCCTATTCATCTTTATTTTGTTGAATTACTGTTTAAAAGACATCTGATGAATGAAGAAATCCCTGGATGCACTACTATTTTCATAAGAATATACAATAACTGGTCTCTACAAAGTAGACTAAGATTTTTTAGTGAAAGAAAAGTGAAAAATTGTTAATAGCTCAAAATACTGATTCACCCCCCCTCTCAGTATTTTTCCAACACATATATGATACCATGTTTTGGAATGGGTTGGAACACAACATGAAATAGAGAACAAAATATTGCAGATAATAGAAGAGGAAAAAAAATTGAAGATAAAGGGTGGTGTCTAAATACACTGTTCCATCACTTAAGCAAGGTGCACTGTGATTAAAACATCACAATATTCTTTTTACCCACTATCTCCCGATCACCATGATGAAAATGACCCAAGGGGTATTCTTTTAATAGCCTCAATATCTAACAGATCTTGTCCACATGTAATCATAGACTGTTAGAGTTGACTCTGTCAAATTTTCTCTGTCGAGTTAAATCGATAAATATGCTCGACCCAATTTCCTACGTGTCAAAATCATAATCAAGTTTTGGGCTGTCGATCCAATGTATGACTATATTTTATTGTTGGTCATCTATACAAATGAGGAACATGTCAATTACTCGACCAATTGGTGTAGATTCCTAGTCGATCACCTGAATGATTGTATCCAAATGTAGGTCAACCTCTCGATTGAGTGAACCTAGGAGATTTGTGATGAACTATCAATGCTTGATGTCCCAACAGAACTAGCCAAATTCCCAATAGCATTGGTGACAATTGATTGAGCTAACCCCTTTGAATAAATTTACTCAGAATTACACTTTGTTTTATTCTTAAATTAAGATTAGTAGTGTATAAGACTTACTTTATCAAAGGAATCTATAAATGCTATTATTTTGCATGGAATATATTGAAACATCAAACAAGCTTTTCCTACAAAAATTAAGTACTTTATTTTTAGATAGGTATTCTTAGACTTATATTTGACATGATAATATTGAATTATGATAACATTATGATTCTACTCTTTACAAGAAAAGTAAACTTAATTAAAATACAATCTATAATGTAAGTTTCAAAGTACTAGGAATCTTGGGCTTGTTGGAATATTCACCAATACTGAGAGGGGGGGTGAATCAATACTGAGCACGTTTTACCACTTTTAATCAAAACAAGCAATCTTCAACTTATCAAAAAATTTATCATTTATGATTGCACTCAATAAAACATTAATAATGTCATTCAACAATGCATAACATATAAACACAAATACACAATACACCGTAATTTTATGTGGAAACCCAAATGGGAAAAAACCGTGGAAATTTTTCTTATAAATCAAAAGATTACATTCATAGGAAGCACCAACTTCCAAATTCCACAACACCAACTGGAAGGAGGCTCCAACTCCCTGTTTACAGGCTCCAATGTGAAGGAATATACAACTCCTTGAATTCTCCAGCTCCAACTGGAAGGAGGCTCCAACCCCCTTATTTACAGGCTCCAATCTAAAGGGAGCTCCTACTCCCTATATTCTCCAACTCCAAATTGAAGGAGGCTCCAACCCCCTAGCTCCAAATTTTTTTTTATAAGTTTTAAGATGGAGTTACATAAATGGTAAATTTACATATGCATATAAAGTTCAATTGAAGAATATGATAGGTTGTTTTCATGCACCTAGAATTGGGATTTCATGTAAATTTGAATGCAAAACTACCTCAGCCTCAAATTCATGCCATATTCTCAATTTTGTGCCAAATTTTTTGGTTCAACTTGCATAAGTTGTAGTTGGTGATTTTACACATGTCTATAAACTTATATTGGTATTTATAGGCATAAACTTACCTGGTGTGCATAAAAGATGATAATTTCATTATAAAACCAAAGAGTAAATTTGTTAAATTTTGCTATATTAAACTGCAAACCCAAAAGTTGGATATGGCTCCATAATTTAGGATTTAAGTTTTAAATTGATCATTCCAATATTTATTATAACACATTTGTACAATTAGTAATGCATTTACACTCCAAACATGATGTTTTCTATGCACAAAGAATCATGACATTTTGATGAATCATCGGATGGTGGGTTATGAGGGAAACCAAGGTCAATTTTTCATCTTCATATATAAAAGACTCTTATGCACAAAAATATGTAAGAGATTCCTAGTAAAACCATTGAAATGCACAAATTGTCTGTAAAAAGTAACCCAATGTTGTATTATACCTTAGATTTGAATTGTGCAATTTGTTGGGGATGTGGTTTATCATTGTAGACCTATTCATGTTGTTTATTTTTCAATTTCAAGTTTAAAAAGGGTGGCTATGCAAAAGAGGCAATTTTTTCGTTGTAATTTGCAAGGTATAAACTGTACTGTGTGACTAAATTAAAATGCACACCCAAGCTTCTGTGTAGCTCCAATTTTTTTTTGATAAGTTTTAAGATGGAGTTAAATCAATGGTAAATTTACCTATGAATATAAAGTTCATTAAAATATAGGAGAGATTTTTTTCATGCACCTAGAATTGGGGTTTCATGTAAGTTTGAATGCAAAGTTGACTTAGTCTCAAATGCATGCCCTATTCTCAATTTTGTGCCAAATTTTGTGGTTCAACTTGCATAAGTTGTAGTTGGTGATTTTACACCTTTATATAAACTTATATTGGAAATTTGAGACATAAACCTACCTAGTGTGCATAAAGGATAAGAATTGCATTGTAAAACCAAAGGGACAAATTGTTAAATTTGGTTGTATTAAACTCCACACCCAAAGTTGGATATGGATTCATAATTTAGGATTTAAGTTGTAAACTGATCATTCCAATATTTATAACATGTTTGTAAAATTAGTAGTTCATTTACACTCCAAAAAAAATGTTTTCTATGAAATAATATTCACGACATTTTGATGAATCACGGGATGGTGGGTTATGAGGGAAACCAAAGTTAGTTTTTCAAGTTCAGTCATAAAATACTCTTTTGTGAAAAAAGACTCTATAATTTGCAAGTTCAAACTTGTACTAAGTGACAACATTAAAATGCATGCCCAAGCTTCCCTATAGCTCAAAAATTGTTTTAAAGGTTGTAATATGGAGTTAATACATTGTAAATTTACATATGTCACTTAAAGTGAAATTGAATAACATGAGAGGTTTTTTTCATGCAGATAGATTTGGGATATCATGTAAATATGAATGAAAACTTTCCTCAGAGTAAAATGCATGCCCTCGTGCCATTTTTGGCCCACTTTATTTTACATCCAATAATGAGCTATAATAAGATCTTTAGTCACTATTAAAAATAGGAGGTAGATTGAAAATAGTTACAATAATCAAACTTAGAGATCAAAGCAATGTTTCTTCTTTCAAAACACATAAGTCATAACTTATCAAACTATTTTTTGATCAAAGCACACACACACACACACACACACACACATATTAGGCGATAACCAATTGAATTCTTGTTACTAACTTTACAAT
This sequence comes from Picea engelmannii, assembly GCA_009831015.1. Classification (NCBI taxonomy): domain Eukaryota; kingdom Viridiplantae; phylum Streptophyta; class Pinopsida; order Pinales; family Pinaceae; genus Picea; species Picea engelmannii. The sequence continues at coordinate 1,037,055 of ML781206.1, read as the reverse complement.
TTGGCAACAACAACATTCCATTAGTGTCACATGTGCATATTTGACAATAATTAACAACAACCAACATCAAGAAGAAATGAAAATGAAAAATATATTTAGAAATACATGTAGGAAAAAAATCTACACACTAATATACAACTTGGTATACCACCTAGATATTGAAAAAAGTAAAACAAATAATACAAGTAAAGTATTAAAAACATTTTTTTTTCTACACAAATTTACATGACTTTTATTGAAAATTCATTGTTTTCCAAAGATTAGTTGCTATTAATTATTCATCCATATGTAGTGAATATTCCCAAGAAATTTAATGATCCAGGTGGATCTCAGTGGCCATCCACCTTTTCCATTGAATCAACATTTCATGCAAATAGTTTTGATAAACCATGATATTTACCCTTTTGACGGGGAATGGAATGTGATGCCATCTTCATTTGTTAAATATAAAAATCATGTAATTATTTCCTAGTGGTCTCATGTACATTCTTACAACATAGCGCTAATGCATTAGATTCTATTAGAACTCCGCAGTTAAGCACACTCATGATAGAATAGTACTAGGATGGGTGATCGCTTGGGAATTCCTAGTATTTTACATGCCTATGGAATTTTATAAACTTAGACTAATTCATCCCACATGCATTATGGGAATTGTTCTCCTCTGAATATCTCATATATAATTGAGGTGAAGGCGACCCTTTAAGGATGCAATAGAGTTTGATGTAAAGCTTCTTCTGAATGAAGCGTAGCCAATATCTATTTATTTTTAGAGATAAGCTACCCCATTCTTCCAGTTTGTGTTCTAAAATGTTTTTCTATCTTATTTATTAATAGAAGTTGGGTTTCACTATATTTATGTGTTTCTTGCAATATCTCCATGTATTTCATTTCTATATCTCTGCTATATTTATATATTCACGTCGTTCTCAAAATAATATAGATCATTTGTATCAAAGCAATATGTTCCTTTTCATTTCTTAGAGAAGGTCCCTAATGAGTTTAGGGTATAGAGTGTTAGGTTTCAATCTAGTTTCACTTGAGTAAAACCTCTCTTGCTAGCCCAAACAACCTCCCATGGAGGTGTTAGCCCTAGAGGTAGCACCTAGACTATTGTAGGTGTAATATTAGTACATATCATAATATAAATGGATTGAATTGGTTTGAGTAGGTGGATCAACAAGAATGGGAAAGAAAGGGAGAGGGAAACAAACTATCTACAGAGGCACTCCATTGAACCTAGAGTCATAACATCCTATATATCAAAGGCAATAAAACTATATACCAGACAAAGGGGATATAAAATTATGAGTAGAAGAATAATGAATATGACAAAAGGAATAACATCCATTGTATGGAGCTCCTTTCTGGAAATAGATTAAATATTTCTTAAACAATAAACAATGATTTAATGGGCAAGCTACAATAGATCCCCTGTTGTTCATGAATCCATCAATCAATGGTAGCTATGATCCTAAAAACTGCAATATATTCAAGAAAGAATATAACAAAGAAATGGGAAAACAAAGAAGATAATCTGATAACAACTCTCATGAATCTTTAATGGAAGGAAATTTCATTACAAACAAGCCCTCAAGATTACAAATGAGCAACTAAATTGCTCCTCCAGATCTCTCCTCTCTTGGCTCATGAATCCAACCCTTTCCTTTTCAAAATCCACTTTCATATATAGTGAATGATCTATATCTACCCTAAGAAGGTTTAAACCAAGGATATACATAGGATACTCCTCCATTTAGGAGTCTTATTACAAAAGATTCCAACAAAAACCTAACAAATTCCTATTTTTGGGGATCTTGTCTATTATGATAAATGCCTTTTAAAACAGGTGATGTTGCTTGATATGGAGATGGAACACATGTCCCTAATGTCCAATTAACTTCTAGGAGACCATTCAAACCTTCCCTGATAGTTTTCAACCTTCCCATAGGTAGAATTTGTCAGACTGTTAGAGTTCACAGTGCCTTTGACAACATGTGTTGTGAACTTTCCTGTAAGTGATGGTTTTATATTTTCTTAGAAAATAAGAAATGGGTTGGACTGAGTTTTTGTCAGCAAGTAAAAACCATCATTTTTTTTCATGCATGTGAAATTTCAGAGGAACCTAGATTGACATTCAAAATTTATGATGAAAACAATCCTATGTTGTTTGTTAATGCTTACAAATTGTCATAAATTACCAGTTCGTAGTGCTAGTGAGTCCAGGCACTCTGAACTTTCCTATAGAAGCTTGTTTCACTTTTTCAAATATTCAACACCTAAAAAATTGTACCATGAGTCCTAATATGCTATAAAAACTTCGTAATCTTGATATTTAACTGGAGGAAAACAAAAACTGTTAATTATGGTTTAAACTCATGGTCAATTCTTCTTACTAATAACAAGTTTTCAGCAACATGTATATCAATTTGCAACACTTAATGAAGTATGAAATTAAAGCTTGGTTATACAAATGATCAACCATACACCTCATGTATGATAAGGCTATCATTCAATTGCTATAAGAGTACACTTCAAAATGATGCAGAAAAAGAGGGTTTGAACATCTCACAACGCCAATGTACAAAGTAACACAAACCCAGATTTGAACCTTTGACCAATCTGAAGACTATCAAGGAGTACCAGATGAACCTGGTTTTGATGTCGATTCTTGTAAACTTGATTTGGTATATTAGAAATATATCCAACCTCAATGATCCTTTTCATCCAGTTTGGAGCACCAAGTTTGCAACACCAAATTCAAAATCAATGGCACACTTCAAGGAGACTATTAGAAATTATGAGACATAATCCTTGAAAAATTAATTAAATAAGGGCATTGAAAAATCATAAAATATCCTTTGACACATTTCTTAACCGCAATGATGGAAAATGAATGCATGAGGTACTTATGAGTACGTTGCGAACTCTCCAGGTGAGTTGGAAACAAATACACCTGACTTTGACTTCAAATCTAAATAGTTGGATGGTGAAAAAAAGAAACTTATGTACAACTTGGAGGTGTGACATGCCATGGTAATGATTTTAGGATAAAAAGAGTGACTCATAAGAACTTATTTACCATGTTATGATGACTAATATCATGACATAAAGACTTTAAACCAGGGATAAACATAACTTTTCTTATTCAAATCAAAATTTAATTTATGACCACAACAAGAGACCCAAAAACCTAGGACTTGTAAAACCCTATGATTCAAAAAACAAAACGAAAGTGATTTTTTTACCCTTGTAATCCTATGTGCTAACATCTGGCTCCATAGGGGATGGAGACCTCCCTGTGAGGCTCCAAGAACTCACAAGACTTGTGTCTTATCCATTGGATTATGGAGTAATTCACCACCTTCCAAACTTCTACAATTTATTCAAATTTTGAAAACACAATGCTGAAAACAAAGCTCACACTACAATACAAAAGAAAACTGAAGGTTGCATTCAAACTGAAAACTAAATTTTTTCATAGAAAGATTATTTATATACATTCCTACTTCTAACTACTGAAAAACTGAACCTTCAAATATATACAATTTTCCTCAGTAACCATACAAATAACTTTATGACTAAATGATGTTCATCCCCATATCCATAATTGAGCACTAAGTAGCTATAGATACATAATGATACCCACACATACTTCCTTGAAAAATTATACTTACAATACAGGAAATTTTTTCTTATGATGACAACGACTGAAAATGTATTGTTGAAAAACATCTCCATATAAAAAGAAACTAGATCTTAAAATTTGTACAAAACTTGTTGTGGCTCATCAATGAATTCCTCCTTGGTTGATTCAAGCATGGGATGGATTGAAAAATGTTGCAATATATTTCCACTCTTTTCACCAATTTCCAATGAATATGGGTGAATATTAAATGGGATCTCAAGATCTATAGTTAGGACTAACTCATTTTTACATTCGTAATAATCAAACTGATAATGAGAGTTGTCAAAAAGTAGTGTATTGAAGACATGTATATCTAGTTCTAGTTCATTTTCTTGTGAAGGAATATCATAAGGAAGATAATTCAAAACCTCTTGATCATCATGAAAATTACTTTCCTCTATGGAAGATTCTTCCTCACAAGTATGATTTTCATGAAAAACAAAGTCTTTGCAAAGTAAAGAAAACTCATCACAACATTTTTCATAAAGATGTTTAGCAGAAAAATACTCCTTACAAAACAAATTAAAAGTAGCATAAAAACTTGTCAAAGAGTTGATATTGGAAACCGGAAGAGATCAACACCAGTCACAAGCTATTCCCTCTAATGTGTACCTGAAAATATTGATTTGAATATCCTCATGCACTATCTAAAGTCGATGAATAAAATCATGGAAATATATCAAGTGTTCAACTGGTACTTCCCAATCTTCTTCTCTAAATATGGGAAGGCAACCTTCCCATTCATCTCTACAAGGCACTGGATTTGGAAAACTGATTATCTTTGAAAACTCACAGAAATCATACCTCTGAGCTAGGATCTTGTCCATTTAAAAATAGTGGAGTCACCAATAGATCTCTGAACATTGGAGTCTCCATGGTGAAATATAAGAAGTCTAAAAGTGCCTAGATTCAGTTCACCACCCAAACGTATATCTAATCATCATAGTTCACCCAGGGAAGGTTTCCTCATTATTGCCCTTGACAACATCACCAAAAATGTTAGCACTAGGGGTCACACATATATTGTTGTAAGTGTAATCATAGTGCCCATTAGAATATAAATGGATTGAATTGGTTTGAGTAGGTGGATCGTCAATACTGGGAAAGAAAGGCGTTCCATTAGGCATGGAGTCATAACATCCTATAGATCAATGGAAATCAAAATGTATACTGGACAAAGGGGATATATAATGATTATTAGAAGGATAATGAATATGAAAAAAGGAAGAAAATCCATTGTATATAGATCCTTTCTGCAAAGAGATTAAACATTACTTAAACAATAAACAATGATTTAATGGGAAAGCTACAACATATTCTTTGTTCATGAATCCATCAATCAATGGAAATTATGATCCTCAAAACCTGTAATATGTTCAAGCAAGAATATAAAAGAGAAATGGGGAAAAAAATAAGACAATATGATAACAACTCTCATGAATCTTTAATGACAGAAAATGTCATTACAAACAGGCCCTGAAGCTTACAAATGAGCAATTAAACTGTTCCACCAACTCTCTCCTGCCTTGGCTCATGAATCCAACACTTTCCTTATCAAAATCCACTTTAATATATAGGGAATGATCTCTATCTACCATAATGAGGTCGAAACCAAGGATATACATAGGATCCTACTCCATTTAGGAGTCTTGTTACAAAATATTCCAACAAAATCCTAACAAATTCCTATTTTTTGGGATCTTGTCTATTGTGATAAATTCCTTTCGAAATAGGTCATGTTGCTTGATATGGAGATGGAAAACATGTCCCTCATGTCCAAATAACTTTTAGGAGACCGTTAAAACCTTCCCTGATAGCTGACAACCTTCCTAGAGCTCGAATTTGTCAGACTGCTAGAGCTCGCAGTGCCTTTGACAGCATGCACTGCGAACTTTCCTGTAGGTGATGTTTTTATCTTTCCTCCAAAAATACGAAATGGGTTGGGATGATTTTTTGTTAGAAATTAAAAAGAATCAATGTTTTCCTCCACACAAAATATCAAAGGAACCCATATTGGCATTCAAAATTTATGATAAAAACAATCCTCTGCTCTGTGCAAATGCTTACAAACTGTCATAAATTACCAATTCGCAGCGCCAATGAGTCCAGTCACTGTGAACTTTCCTGTAGTAGCCTATTTCACTTTTTCAAAGATTCAACACCTCAAAACTTATATGAGGAGTCCAATTATGATTCAAAAACTTAATAATATTGATATATAACTAGAGGAAAAGCAAAACCTTTAATTATGGTTTAAACTCATGGCCAATTCTTCTTGCTAATAATACGTTTTTAGTAGCATAGATATCATTTTGCAACACTTAATGAAGTATGCAATTCAAGCTTGGTTCTACAACTGATCAACCATACACCTCAAGCCTGATAAAGGTATCATTCAATTTCTTTAAGAGTACACTTCAAAATGATGCATAAAAAGAGGGTTTGAATAGTTCGCAACACCAGTTTACAAAGAAACACAAACCCCTCTTTTAACCTTTGAACAATGTTAAGACCATCAAGGAGTACCTGATGAACCTAGTTTTGATGTTGATTCCTATAAACTTGATTTTTTCTATTAGCAAGCTATCCAACCTCAACAATCATTTTCAGCCAGTTTGCAGCACCAAATTCAAAATCAATGGCACACTTCAAGGAGACTGTTAGAAATTCTGAGACACAATCCTTGAAAAATTAATTAAATAAGGTCACTTAAAATAATAAAATATCCTTTAACATGTTTCTTAACTGCAATGATGACAAATGGATGCATGAGGTACTTATGAGTATGTTCCAAACTCTCCAGGTGAGTTGGCAACAAATACAACTGACTTTGAATTGACATCTAAATGGTTGGATGGTGACAAAAATAAACTTATGTATAGCTTGGAGGTGTGACATGTCATGGTAATGATTTTAGGATCAAAAGAGTGACTCATAGGAACTTATTTACCATGTTATGATGACTAATCTCATGACATAAAGACTCTAAACTAGGGCTAAACATAACTTTTCTTATTCAAATCAAAATTTAAGTTGTGACTACAACCAGAGACCCAAAAACCTAGGATTTGTAAAACCCTATGAATCAAAAAACAAAACAAAAGTGATTTTTTGACCCCTGCAATCCTATGTGCTAACATCTAGCTCCACAGGGGATGGAGACTTCCCTGTGATGATCCAAGAACTCAACAGACTTGTGTATTATCCATTTGGTTATGGAGTCATTCACCACCTTACAAAATTATGCAATTTATTCAAATTCTAAAAACACAATGTTGATAACAAATCTCACACTACAATCCAAATGCAAACTGAAGGTTGCATTCAAAATGAAAACCAAATTCTTGCACAAAAATCTTATTTATATACATTCCTACTTCTAATTGTTAAAAAACTGAACCTTCAAATATATACAAATTTCCTTGGTAACCATACAAATAACTTTGTAACTGAATGATATTCATCCTCATCTCTGCAATTGAGCACTAAGTAATAGTAGAGAAATAATGACTGTTGAAATGGATACTTGACATTGAGAGGGGGGGTGAATCAGTGTCACAAAACTTTGGACAATTTTCCACTTTTCACAAATTAGCTACACAACAAATATTTGTTTCATTTTCTTAATCAATATATATAAAACAATAAATTCTTTATTTATTTATTTATTTATTTAACTTGAATGAAAACATAAGATCAATCTTTGAATATCAACTTCAAAAATTTATGAGAGACCCAACTCTTTGTTACAAGACCCATCTCGTAGTTCTCAGATCCAACTAAGAAATGAGGAATCCAACCCTCATAACAAGTCCCAACTTGTTGATCTCAGATCCAACTGAGATGTGAGGAATCAATCCTCACACAATACCCAACTTTTAAATAAGCACCAAACTAATGCAATGAGCCTTCACTCAATCCATTATATATAAATATATGTACGTCAACAAATTAAACTACACTTCTTCTCATCATTCTTTCTTGTTTATATAGTCTTCCAACTGGTGTGAATTTGAATCATTGTGTCTTTTGATATTTGGACCATTGTACCTTTTCATTTAAATTATCATATTAATCTTTAAATAATATCTTTTTTCCTTTTTATTCTTTATTCATGTATTCATGATTTAAATCTCTTTTAATCATGACCGTGTATTGGTTCATTTTTCCTCGTGAGTTGATCACAGACATGGATCGAATCATTAGATAGTAATCATGCTTTTGTTGCATTCTCGGTTCACCAACAGATCATATTTGATCATTTATCGATTCTTTGTATTATTCTGGTGTAACTCTCTGTCGAATGAAATATGTATGACGTGCTCCCTTCAAACCATTTCATATGACCATAGGTGCAAAACCATAGTCTTATTAATTTAAGCATTTTTTCCTAGCACTTTCTTATTTAGCCCTATTCTTCTACATGGGACCATATTCAAGTGTCCGAGGGCTTATTAATTCTAGGCCCTTTAGCTTCTTTACCTTATCACGTGACCGATGCTAGAACCAGGTTCTCCGGTACTTCATCCTTTGGGACTTCAGGCCTTTGTAACCTTTCAAATATTTTGAAGCAGATTTTGCTGAAGTGAATCGGATGGTCGATATTTGTTTGCACGATGAACAATCCTCATTCACTTTGGAACTTCGAAGTTCAAAACTTTCATTCTCTTTAGTCTTTCAAATATCCGAAGTATATTGGACGATCGATATATTATTTTAATGATGAACGATTCTCGTTCACTTTGGAACTTCGACTATTCGTGACTCCTGAATTCCGGAGTAACAATTCCTCTGAATTGATTACCTACCGAATAATTCATACAACAGTGGTGACCACTTATTGTCGATCAACACCTACACTTATTCCATCCTTCCACTTTACATTGATCAATGGTCAAGAATGCTCCCGAATTAGATCAACGATAGGTGTTAACTTTGGCCTTCGGTGCTTCGGCTGATTTATGTTGTTAGAAACCAGTTTCCCTCAAAGTACATACTCCTGAAGTGACGTAACTTGTTGATTTCACTTAGGACTTGGCACTGGATGAGTGTCTTCCACGTGTCACTTAGATTCATGATTTACACATACCTGAAATGCCAAATTAATCTTGACACTTGTCATCATCTGATTGTGCCACGTGTCCTTACTGACATGGTCTATTGAAGTAGATCTCCTATTGTGACACATATCCTCCTCTTACATCTAACAATTGTCTTAACTCTTGAAATGTATCTCAGATCGATGGATGAGAGCGACTTCGGAACTTTGGCTTTCAGGACATCGGGTAATTCAATTACTCCACTTCCCAATTCTCCTGAAGTGAGATTTCCTGAAGTGGACACTCAATGTGAGTGCTACATGTCTTAACCTCGATACTTCATAGCTTCGACTTTCAGGACTTCAAGTAATTTGATTACTCCATTTCTGAATTCTCTCGAAGTGAGATTCCCCAAAGTTTACTTCATATCAGATGATTCACATTTGCTTCGGTACTTCGTCCTTTGGGTGATCTTACTTATTCTCAATCATTTTCTCCTGAAGTGGTCAATGTTGAAGTTGACCACTACTACCTTGGCACATTTTGAATAGATCATACAGTCCTTATATTCTCTTATCCTATCCTTCCACTTAAATTTATCCAATGGTCAATGTGGATTGCGGAACCATAAATTGCGCATGGTTTATCCCATCGCCCAAACTCTACAATTGAAGTTGTGCAATTGTTGATGGATCAATCACAGTCATCGATATTTGAATCTATAAGATCTGACGGTCTTGACTAATTGCGGGATTGGAAATAACACGTTGTTTAATTCTCCTTTCGTTCTCCATAATCTATCACTATCATTGATATGGCACTTGTGGATCTGACGATCATGACTTAATCTGATCATTTGGTGGATCAACCATAGTCATTGATATTTGATTCGATGAGATCCAATGATCTAGACTAATTGTGGGATTGGAACTAGCATGTCATTTAATTCTCCTTTCGCTCTATGCAATCTATCCCTACCATTGATCTGGTGCTTGCGTATCCAGCGGTCATAGTTTGTCTTGTGGGGATTTTGATCCTAATTATGTTTCTGCAATGTGCTTTCTCTCTTGAGCTTTGATCATAGGAACATTGTTGATCCTATTGTGATCAACAATAATGACTATTTTCTTTAGCCTTAAGGTGATGTTCTTCTTTCAATATTTAGTATACTTTTTCTCCTGAGATTAACCTTGATGCTCTGCTTCATTCTCTTTCCATCATTGACCCTTCATTACACATAGTTAGACCTTATTGGCCATCTTGAAACTAATTCCAACTGTATAATTGTTCATGACTGATTCATGTCGCCATCATAACAACTTATCATGACTGTTAACATCAATGACAACACATCAATGACAATATGTCCAACAATCTCCCCCTTTGTCATTGAGGGAAACACACTAACTTCATACGAAAACTCCCCCTATGATGATGCTTCTCTCCTTTGAAGTTACTCTCCCCCTTTGAAATCAATGACAAAGGGTTTCTCCCCTTATTATCAACCTCTATGTTTCTGCATTTTGTTGATCAAAATATGAGCTTGGGTAACTCCCCCTAGATTTATGCTCTACCTGACATAATTGAATGACTCCCACTATCAATATGCTCTCTCTGCCTCTGAATACTCTCCCTATTTGTTTATGAAAGGGTATCTCTCCCTGACAAGGTCTCTTCTCCTGTTAATTTTAAATGGATACTAATTTTGTAGTGATCAAGTCTTTCAAAACTTAATCTAATTAATTTCTTATTTAATAACCAAAATACTCCTCCTGAGTTTTTACTGATTTTCTTTTGTCAAATAGAACAAGAGTATGAATCTTATTGATCCTTTTGATCTACTTATTATTCTTCTTTGATATTTCACATGAATATCAATTGAGGAATGATACCAATTGATTTAAATAACAATTTTGTTATCAATTGATCTTTGTTGAATGATACTCCTTGAACTTCTTTGCTACCTTTATTTTTTCCTCTTCTTGTATTCTACAACTAACCCTACCAATGATTTTTCTTTTGACCACTAATCTATAGATAGTCAAGATTTTCCATATGTTAATTTAAAAACTCTTTGGCATAATCCTTTGATTTTGTAAAAACCAATTTAAACATCTTTTTGTATTTTCTTTCTTTTGCTAACAACTTATGACATCATCAGAATTTGATATTGTCCCATATTCCTTTATAGGTACTTCATTTTCTTGAGATTGATTCATTTCATATATAATTTCACACTCTTTATTAGAACCTTCACCCATCATTTTCTTATTATTAATTTCTTCATTATCAGGTGTAATAACATATTTATTTCTTTCTCCTTCATATTTTCTTCTCCATATCTTTCTATGATATATTCTTCTTTTTCAATCTTCTCTTTCTAGTTGTGTTTTTTGATATTTGCAATCTCCTTTCTTCTTACAACTTTTATTAGGTTTTGTCACTGACTTGAATGAATTATTCAAATATTGACCTTCTGTATTCTTGTAGTTTTGGGATTTGTGCCCAAACCTGTCACAGTTGTAACATCTCATTGTGTCACAAAATTTTGTTGTGCACCCAACAAAATTACATCTCCAACATCTAATTGAGTTTTTTCACTTTATTGTCTATACTTCCTCTAGTTTCTTGCAATCCATTGCTTTATTGGAAAAACTATGACAAGAAAAGCAATAGTCATTGAAGGTGTTTTCATTCTTGATTTTATTTTGACTTGAGAGATCGGTCATCTGATTTTCTTTCTTATTGTATCCAAGACCATTTTTTTCAAAAACTGATCTTTGGCTCTTCCAAATATTATCTAGGATAGCTGAGATCTTCTAGAAATACAATATTATTTGTCTTTTCATTAATCTGTTTGAGATTGACTATTTCTAACTTTAATATATGACATAATTCTTCCTTTTTAGTCAACTGAATCTTCATGGCTTATTCCACTTCTTTAACATGTTCAAGATGAGACTTTAGATTTATGACTATTTCTTTTGTCTCATCCAAGAATTTTTTACATTTAATATTTTTTTCATATGTCTTCAATTATTCCATATCTTTTGTTAGATCAAAAACTTTATTTTTCAATTTTTTGATTTCTTCCTCATATTCTAGCTGAATCCTTCTGAGGTTGATGGTTTCCAATTTAAACATTTGGCATGATTCTTCCTTTTTAGTTAGTTGGATCTTCTGAGCTTATTCCTTTTTCTTAGCTTCTTCAATTTGAGTCATTATATATGCATTAGTACTTTCATTTATCTTTCTGAAATTGATGATTTCCAATTCCAACATGTGGTAAGAATTTTGTTTCCCTGTTAACTTGATGTTTTGGTTTTTTTCACTTTCTTTAATTTCCTTAAGTTGAGTGTTTAGAATGTTAACTAATTCTTATGATTATTTTAGTTCTTCTTTTCTTTTACAGTCACGTGTCTTTAATTCTTCCATCTCTTCTGTTAGATTGGTAACTTCAGTTTTCAATATTTTGATCTCCTTTTCTTTATCTTCTAGTTGAACAATTTGTTCAAACTTTTCATGGTTAGATTGATCTAACTGTTGAAGTAGCAACATATCCTTTTGTTGAAGTTTCTTGAACTCTTATAGAGTCCAGATGGTTGTGTACTCAATATTTTCAAGAGCATCCACATGAACTTTAATATGCATATAATTTCCTGGTTCCAAACGAATCTCTTCTATAGCAACTGCAACATCAGTTTTAAGATTATGTAATTTTTCTTTAGTGATTACTGAGGTATGCCTCAATTCCTTGATGATGTTTTCTTTGTCAATATTGACTAATATTTGCATCAAATCCTGTATTTCATTCTGATTAGTAATCATTTTCTCTATATTATGTTCTTCAATCTTATTGCAATTTTCTCTTGTTTTAATTTTGTTCCTTATATTCATAAGAATTCTCTTCTTCTGAGTTTTGTTCTTTATTCCAATAGGAATCCTTTGTATCTGAGTCTTGTTTATCACTTTGATAGGATTTCTCTTCTTCTTGTGTTTCATTCTGATAACGATTTTCTAGTTTGAGCCATAATTGTTTATAAGATTTGTAATGTTTCATCTTTTCTTTGACTTGATATGACAATCCATTGTGGATTTCTTTTAAGGCTACTGGATTGTTTCTCCTTGCTTCCTTTGTAATTTTTGCTTTTCTCTTTGAAGTAGTTAAGTTCCAGGGCTGAGTTATTATTGAATCCCAAACTCCAGATCCTCTTGACTTCAAATATCTTTTCATATTTTCCCTCCAGGAAGGATAATCTGTTCCATCTGTTAGCACTTTGTAATTTTCCCAAGGCTAAAGAGGTAGTCATAGAGGCAACATCAAAACCACTTCGAGTCTTGGATCTAGCCCTCCAAGACTCGGAGAGGGATCTCTCTGTCTATTATAACTTTATGTGAAGAGGATATTAGGCTAGTTACACATAACATAGGATTTGTTTTTAGGAATTGGGTATGGGCAGAGAAAAGAAACCATGGGCTATGGAGTCACTGCAACGAACGATCAAAAATCCATGTCAACAAGATAATATTTGCAAGGAAAGGTAGACAACTCACTAGATCCTTTAATTTAAATGAAATGGATGAGACGAAACAGGTCAAGAAATCCAATTAAACATAGAGAAACTAAGAATTCTGAGTTTAATCTTCAGTGGAAAACATAAGAAACTATACCAAGCCAGAGATAGAGGGTACATTAAAACCAATTATGTTCTTAATCTTCTTGGAATAATTCAGAGGAAGACATTAATTATGATAACAAAGAAACAAATTTACACAGAGGGATGCACATCACCAGTCAAAATAGTCACAAGAATCCTGCAACATAGCACTGTATTATCGAATTGATGAAAAACACAGAAAGCTCAGTGAGTTGTTTTATAAAAACTGAATCATGGTCCTCTGACCCCTCCCTCTCTCATTCGATTTCATACAATATATAAAAAAGACTCTCCTCAGGTTCCCAAGGTCGAATTCAACCACCTTGGCAAAAAATAACAAGAAATCCCAAAAAATCTGGAACTGTCCGCCATGAAAGGCGGGCATAATTTCTGCAAAAAAGGGGTCCGAACAGACATCTGTTTCTTTTCAACACTGACACTTGGGAAAAAAATGAAGGATATTATTGTATATGGTCATGTTTTGGACAAAACAATCCTTTGGTTTCACCAAATTCGCCTCCATATCGCCATAATATCTCCCGTAAAATCAAGACTGTAACGGAAAAATGAGAAACTAGAAAAAAGGGCCTCGAAGATGGCTTCGATTCTCCCTACTTGTGGAACCTATAAAAAAACTTATAGAGGGTTTTGTTCTTCATCCCATTATGGAAGCAAAGGTCTCTCGGTTTCTTAAAATTCTCTTTCGTTCGCCCGGAATCGGCTTCGGAAGATGACATGCTGAACAGACAAAAATGGGTGAAATTTGGGAAAAGCAGTTTTTTTTTGGGATAGGTGGTATTCTGGAACCCCCCTGATGTGGTAAGCGATTTTAGGGGGTGGGGGGGGGGGGTGGGTCTGCTGGCCTGTGGATATGACAAGTTTCCGGGGGGTGGTAATGGAAAACAACCATTCTGGAATCCCCCCTCTCGTTAAACTTCGGATGGTGAGGGGGTGTCCGGAAAATTTCATAGTCGTTTGATTTATTTGGGATGTCATGAATGTGTGGAGTTGGGAGGTGGGTAGAACTTAGGACAATTTTTATTTTTTTACTTTTATTTTTTTAATTATGTATGTTTTGTTTTGTTTTTTGTTTGTTTTTTAAATTTGTTTTGTTTTATTATATTTTATGTTTGCATTTTGTTTCGCTTGGTTTTTGTTTTAATATGTTTTATGTTTTATTTGTTATATTTTTATTTTGTTTTGTTTTTTATGTTTTTATTTTAATATTTTTTTATTTAATATTAATTAATAAAAAACTAACATAGTTACTAAACATACTTAACTATTAATTAATTAATTATTAACTAGTTTAGCCTAGTTTAACTACACTAATTTTATTTCTAACCTTTGTTAATCTTTTACTCTTTTTACCCTAAGTTTGGATTATGCAAATGTAGGGAAGAAGATGGCTGGATAATGGAGGCTGACGTCACGAGGCAGGAGTGGTATGGTAGTAATTGGTTTGGAGCGGAGGAGGTCTGATGCAATGGATATATGACACATTGGGATAGGGCCCACTGGAAAAACCGCCTCATTCCAGACGCCCCCCCCACCATTAAAGGCAGAAAGGTCAAGGGGGTCTGGAATCGCCTATAGACCGTCCATTTGCACACTGCTATCATGAACATAGATCTATGTGCACTTTTTAATCACCATTCCGGACCCCCCCCCCCACCGTTAAAAACAGAACAATCAAGGGGGTCCGGAATCCACTGTCATCCATTGATCTACGCGCCGCTAGATCGAACGTCGATCTAAGCGCGTTCTTTATTCTCTAGGCGCGAATGCAGTATATGAGGAAAAACTTAGACTTAATGAAATTTTTGAGGGTTTGGTTTGCTTCTTCCCTTGTTTCTATCTCCATGGGGTTAGGAAAACACTACTCAGCGTCACCAATCATAGATTTTCTCTTCTTTTCCTTTCCTTGAAAATAATTTGCAGAAATGAAATATTATTTGCAAGCCAAAATACACCCAAAGTGAAAAAATCTCTAGTCACCAGATGATACTATGAATTATAGGGTTATAACATTGGGTCCACCTGGGGATGGAAACTTCTTTCAGGAGGTGTCAAGAACCACAGAGTTCTAAACATGCAGACCGATGCTTTATCCATTGGGCTAATCCCAAAATCGTATTTTGCAACCTGTACCTATTTTTTTTTTGTAAATAGAAAGGTGGATCCTATTATATTAACATAAACATCATATAGTAACTGTTGGTGATGCCATTTGTCCCACCTATGCAAGAAACTGGGACAGCTGGACAGCCTGAGCCAAGTGTTACTCTGTTATCAAAATAGACATAGATTTTCCCTGCCTGTAGGAAACCAGGGCTATCAAACATATAAGGTTAAAAAAGTATGCCATAGCTAGATGTAAATGAACTGAGCAAGCTAACTGAGCTAGAGCTAACAAAAGTACCCCTAACCGAAAGAATCATTTAACCTTTTTACCCATGCGATTCCTCTTGCTCCTCTGTTGTCGCCAGCCTACTAGAAGTGAGTACGTCTGCGCGCACGTCAGACATGGACGCTGTGGAAGATTCTTGGAGTGGGCTGCAAAGAGCATGTCCAGCCTTTGGTCTATCCTAGCGAGGCGAAAAACT
This sequence comes from Picea engelmannii, assembly GCA_009831015.1. Lineage (NCBI taxonomy): Eukaryota > Viridiplantae > Streptophyta > Pinopsida > Pinales > Pinaceae > Picea > Picea engelmannii. Next base: position 1,021,064 of record ML781206.1, on the reverse strand, counting down.
TGGTCGTCCATTAGAATTTTGAGCTCAAAGATGAGTGGAAAGTGCCATAATTCGGAGAAGGATGGTTGTTCCAGCCCACCGCTGACGCCGAAGGCTTGGTGCTCGGAGTCCGTCGCTTCTTTGGTCAGATGCTCTGGTAGCATCACTGTCCCTGTGGTGGCATCGAGAGGGGTCTCCTCTTCCATGAAACAGGTGGGGAAGAAATCCTCCGAGCTGTTCGCGTTGAAGTTCTGTGGATTGACCCCAGGCAGAGGCTTGTCTTCCTTTTTGAATTCAATAGTGGGGTGGCTCTACATGGCTTCCTCCCAAGTGATTTCCTCTACATATGCCATGGGAGGCATGAATGGTCTTCTTCTGTGTCGAGTGGATGTTATGGCTAGTGCCCATTCAAACTTCCTCTGTCACTGGCGCCGAGACTCGGCCATGTACTAGGCGACACCTCTGCACGATTTCCCTCTTATCCTTGGCATGATGTAGACCCTAGAAGGGACCAGGGTTCCTGGAGTTGAAAAATACTGAGAGGGGGGGGGTGAATCAGTATTTGAGCTATCAATCTATTTTTAACTTTTCTTTCACTGAAAAATCTTAGTCTACTTTATAGAGATTAGTTGTTGTATATTCTTATGAAAACAATAGTGCATCCAGAGATCTTATTACGGGTTTCTTCATTCATCAGATGTCTCTTAAACAGTAATTCAACAAAATAAACTAACACAGATGAATAGGACACATGAACACTAGGATTTAAGGTGGAAACGAAAATCAGGAGAAAACCACTGCTGCTGTTGTCTTTGTCTTCA
>ML781206.1:987891-1013475 GCA_009831015.1 Picea engelmannii | reverse complement strand
ATGTCCTTTGCTGTGTTCAGCTGCATGACTTTGACAAATTCTGATTCAGTTAGGCTTCCTAACATAGCATTGACTGCTTTTGCATTTGTTTTGTAGGTTTTTCTTTCTGCTGGATCTGTTGGTACTGCAGATGGATATTGATACCCTCCTTCAACAATAGCCCATACATCTGCTCCCAGAGATTGAAGATAAGATCTCATCCTTGTTTTCCAGAAGATTAAATTGTTTCCATTGAAGAGTGGAGGCCTAATAGATGCCATTCCATCTTGATTGCTCATTTTGATTGATCTTCCTTCTAGCAGCTAATCCTTTTCAGAAGGACCAGGCTCTGATACCAATTGTTGAAAAATACTGAGAGGGGGGGGGTGAATCAGTATTTGAGCTATCAATCTATTTTTAACTTTTATTTCACTAAAAAATCTTAGTCTACTTTATAGAGATCAATTGTTCTATATTCTTATGAAAACAGTAGTGCATCCAGACATCTTATTATGGGTTTCTTCATTCATTAGATGTCTCTTAAATAGTAATTCAACAAAATAAACTAACACAGATGAATAGGACACATGAACACCAGGATTTAAGGTGGAAACCCAAATCGGGAGAAAACCACCGCTACTGTTGTCTCTGTCTTCAATGATTATTATTAAGAAAACATTCTACAACAGTGTACTAGTGCAGGCTCATACTAGTACGTAGGCTTCTACCTGCAGAAGGCTACAACCTTCTCTCGTTTACCAGCCTTTTTTGGAAGGGAGCTTCAACCCCCTGAAGATAGCACCAGTTTCTACTGGAAGATTGCTACTACTGAAGGGTTTAACCCTCATACTCACTGTTGACCACATTTCATTAATTTTCACACTGGATCAGGCAGTTTGATCTAGTAGTTATGACAGTAATTGAAATTATCTCAAGAGTAAACACAGATCTACAGACTCCCAGGTAGTTATCAAAAGACACACATTAAACAAGTCAATAAACCTGGAGATGATGCCTCTGCCCTCATGGTTGCTGAACCCACAGCTGAGATCTCTCTGTCAATGTAGATTTGTTGCCCGACTTCCACCAGGAGGTTCCTCTTTCCTCAAACCTTCCATGCGGCCTACACAAATGACCTCACCCACTAGTAGATATCCATACTGTCAGAAAATGGCCCATCCTCAAAAGGACCTCTGCGACCTATCACCGTCCTCCTTTTCTTCTGTCGAATCAACTGTAGGAAGAGCATCGACCCCTTCTTAAGCCCATTGATCTAGGACTCATTCAGCGCTCATTGGATCCCATATTTATTGCCCGGGGGAAATCGGGCCCCCATTTTTTTTTGAAATTTGAATTAAACCTATGCGCATCTTTTCGAATCGGGTTTTGGCATTCCATATGCTATCCCCTTCCAGCTACACAATGGTCCATGTGACCTGCCTTTGTGCGACCTTGGTCTTATCACTCCATCGGAGTTTCGGCACTTGCGATGACAAAATGTTTATGTCAACGGGATTCACGATTTCTCGATTCGCGATGCGCTTCGGCCCTCCTGACTGAGCCCTGGTCCATGTGACCATTACCCATGACCACAACCTAACCCCATCGGGGCTACGGGGTTTGTGATGCATCAATGCATTCACCTGCGTGATTCCCAATCATCCTAATCCCGACACTCCTTCCATATGCTGACAGTTGGCCTCCACTACGCCTCTGTCCTCCTTCGCTGTTGTGCTGATAGCTGTACCCCACTCATCGAGATTTCGTGGATCGTGATTTCGAGATGCACAAAACCTTTGTGCCCGGGATCTCCGATATCCCGATTCCTGATTAGCCGATGAACGACCTCCTGTCGGGCCTTTTGCCGATGGCACCAATCTCCTGCCATGCGTCCTCTCAGATGGACGGTACCGATTGTGTCAGGATTTCGGGACTTCCGATGTACTGTTTCTTTTGACCTTGGGAACTCCGATTTCCCGATTGGCGATATGCCGAATCGCTCCTGATTTCTAACACCTATCCCTCAGATGGATGGTCCCAATCCCTTCAGGATTTCAAGACTTTCGATCTCTCGTTTCCTTCGACCTCAGGAACTCCGATTTCCCGATGTCCAATATGCCGACGGTGCCTTGATATTCGACCCCTGTCCCTCAGATGGACGGTCCCAATGGTCGATGCCTCTGCTGATGTCACACGTGGTTTGACATGTGTTAGATCCTGCCACGTGTCACTCTGATTCGTGACTTATATGTGCATGAAGTGTTGAATCTGCCTGACACCTTTCATTCCTTGGTTGTGCCATGTGTCCCTTGTTGACGTGGTCTGCTGTTTTGAGTTGGCTCAGCGGCTGCGATTTCATCACGAAATCGCATATCACGATTTCGGGGTTTTCGTTGTCATTGTTCACGAGACTTGTGAAACTCCGATTCCCGATTCTCCGATGAAGCCTCCTATCTACACGTGGATGGTCCCGATCGCTTCTTTATTTAATGGCTGTGATCAAATCATGAAATCGCATATCGCAATTTCAGAGTTTTCATTGTCGAATGAATTGGACATTTCAAAGTCCCGATCCCCGATTCTCCGATGCCTTATCTCCCTCGCATCTTTTGCAGATCTGATGGTTGTCAGGTATCTGATTCCAATCTGACGGCACAGATCACTTCTTCTACACGCCAACTCCTGTGCTTAACATCTGCGCAGCTTCTCCCGATCCAACCGCTGTCGGGATTTCCGAGTGTGATCTGACGGCTCTCGGTCTCTTTCCTGTGCTCCTTGCACGTATAAGAGCGCTATGCCTCCTGATCTTATTCCGTGCGATCATTCACCTCTCTGAACTTTGTCTTTTGTTTGCCTGTCATCCTATAAAACATGCCAACAATCCTTCTTCCTGTATACATTCCATCTTCATTGCTGTACTTGCCATCAATGACAAGCATATGCTACCTGTTAAACATGTCCAACACCTGGCGGACTGGCTTCTCTTCTTAAGAGCTTCAGCAAGGCCCTGAATCTCTGCTCCGATGGAGTATGCTATGGATGCGCTGATGGAGTGAACACTGTGAGGAGCCAATGCGTCTCTGTGCAATTCATCACTGTGATAGTGCATAAGGCTATCGCAACTGCCAAAGCCATTAAGTCTGCATTTTGGGTGCGCTGGAGTATGGTACATTTCCCTCGCGCGAGGAGGCTCATCATGAGGTGGTGGCTACTGTGAACCATGGTGAATTAATGGCGAAGGGTAGGATCGCCAGTTGATGCATTGATATTGTGTCCCAACAGCTGCCCATGTGTCCTCTAGTGGCTTCGTGGCACCCCATCCGGGGGGGGTAGGTCCCTGGAGTCTAAGGTTTGGCACCTGATGAAGATATCTGAGCGTTTTGAGACATAATCCACACAACAAGAGTAATCAGCTTCCCTTTCGGCTACTTCATTTGCTAGACAATCCGCTACTCTATTTGCGTCGTGCTTCACATGGGAAGGTATGATGCTGAGAGTAGGTATGAGGAGGCAGTTGAAGTCTTCTAGCAGTCCCAAGAGTCACCAACTCAGTGAGATCTTTGAAGGGAGACTCCCATTTAGAATCCTGGTGATTAAATGGATGATGACTTGTGAGTCTCCTTCCAGGACTATGTTGTGGTAGTCTTTATCCATTGTTTCTTGTAGGCCTCTCAATAATCCTATTAGTTTTGCAATATTATTTGTTGTTTCCCCTAGGAAGCCTGCTAACATCCCTAGGATCTTTCCTGCGGAGTCTCTGATCACTGCTCCATATCCCGTTGTTCCCAGGTTGCCTTTGGTGGCTCCATCAAAGTTGACTTTGATGAAGTGAGCTGAGGGGGGGGACCAGGTGATTGGACTGACCTGAGGAGGCTTGTTTGTCCTTGGTGTTGAGTGATTGATTGGGATGGGCTACCAGTGTTGAAGAATACACTATTCCTCGGGAATACAATTGAGGTCCTCCTCTTTCCATTGTTTACTCCGGACTGTTTCCTTGATTAGTGAGTAGATTCTTTACCATGTGACCTCTGGCGAGGAGGCTTGGGAGTGGAATATTCTTCTGTTTCTTTCTTTCCATAGCTGCCAGAGGACAAATCCTGGTAGAAGCTGCCAGATGTGGTTTAGGAGTAGGATATTGTAGGAGATGCAGTCCTAGTGCTCTATTGTGTCATTGATGTTGTTTCGGTCTTGATTAGATTTTCACATGATTTGCGCGCTTTGGTCCCATATGCATTGGTTGTAGCAGCATCCATTGAAAATATGTTCTTTGGTTTCCTCTTGTTGGTAGCAGAGCACATAGAGGGATGGCTCAATGAAGCCTCTTTTCCTGAGATTGTCCCAGGTTGGAGCCCTATTATGCACCACCAGCCACAGAAAGGTGGAAACTTTAGGCTAGAGATCAGTGTTCCAGACTTTGCTGCATATGGGCTCTTTGACTCCGCCTTGGGGATGGCTATGTATGGAGTAGGATTCCTTTATTATGAAGGTCCCGACTGTGGAGTATCCCCATCGCAAGATGTCCGACCCTTCTCTTCTAGGTATTTTCCATCGATTTGCTTGAGAGTGCCGACCTCTTAAGTTAAGATTCTTAGGGACCTCGAGGTCTTGGTGAGAGGTTTTCCATTGACGCCAGGGGAGGTGCTGTCCATGAGGTGTCCAAAGATCTTTGACTTTTAGGGAGGCATGTGAATCGATAGCTCCTTTAAGCGTGGCTAGGTCCTCTATTTCAATCAGGGGTTTGAATTGCTGCCATGAGTCATGCCAAAGCATGGCACTCTCTCCATATCGTACCTCCCAAAAGGCATGGTTCTAGATCAGAGTGCGGTTTTGCCAAGCAGTGTTCCAAATGTTGGCTCCTTGGATTCTGGAGTTGTGCCTGATCAACTGGTTGATAGCCTTTAGGGGGGTGTATTTTTGCGTCTAGATTTGTGCCCAGGCCATTGTTGGATTTTTTAACCAACGACACTAGACTTTGGCTCCCATGACTTGATTGAGCTTCCCCAGGTCCCTTTGGCCTAGTCCTCCTTTTCTTTTTGGTGTGCAGAGTTTGTCCTAGTTCACCAGCGCCCATTTCTGGTTGGGTTGATGTCCATGCCAGAGGAAGTTTCGTTGAAGGTTTTTTATGGCTTTGATAACATGTTTGGGAGCCGCTAGAATCGTGAAGAGATAGGTGGGAAGGGCCTGCAAGACTGATTTTAGGAGGACTAGCCGAGAGGCAATATTGAGGGGTCTGAATGTCCAATTTACTAATTTGTTGGAGATGGATAGAAGAAGGTTGTCCCAAGAGATGGATCTGGCGGCAACTCCTGTGAGGGGAACGCCTAGGTAGTTGGACGGAAGGGAGCTCCTGGGTATACCGAGGAGTCTGGAGATATGAGTTTGAACTGGGATAGGAGTATTGAAAAAGTAGAGCTTGGACTTGTCGAGGTTTAGGGACATGCCTGAGGCTTCCATGAAGTCGGAGAGAATGGAGTTGAGTTTATTGGCCTCTCGAACCGTGGGGGAGTTGAGAAGGAGGGTTTCATCTACAAACTGGCTATGGGAGAGAGTTGGCTGAATGTTGTGAAGAGGTAGACCTTTAAGGGAGCCATCTGTGAGGGCCTCCTTGATATATTTGCCTAAGCCTTCCACCATGAGCACAAACAGGAAGGGAAAAAAGGGGTCTCCCTGTCTGATGCCACGGGTGGGTGAGAAGGGCCTAGATGGGACGCCATTTACCAAGATGGAGAAGAAGGTGGAAGAGATGAGGTTGAGGATCCAGTTGACCCAGCCCTTATCAAAACCAAATGAGTCTAGGATGGTTTTGATATATTGCCAGCTGGCTCGGTAGAAAGCTTTGGAAAGATCCAGTTTTATTAACATACCTGGGGTTTTGGAAGTTTTGAGGGAGTGGATGACCTCATGAGACAGAATGATGTTGTCCATGATTTTCCTTCCTTCTACATACCCGGCCTGCTCTTTGGAGATGACATGAGTCAAGATGGGTTTCAAATGGTTAGCTATCACCTTCGTTATAATTTTGTAGATGACATTGCAGAGGGCTATGGGTCTAAAATGTTTGGGATTTGTGACTCTTTATTATTTTGGAATGAGGGTTAGGAAGGCCGCATTGAGGGCCAGAAGAACCACACATGAAGCTCTCGATTCCTCTACAACTTCCCAGACTTCTCTTCTTACCAAATCCCAACAGTGGTGGAAGAAATCAGTGGTGAACCCATCTGGGCCTAGGGCCTTTCCTTGGAGCATGTCTTTGACTGCCTGGTCCACTTCCTCCTAGGTGATGGGCCTTGTTAGAGCAACATTTTTCTCCAGGGTTACTAGTGCAGGTATGTGCCTGGTGATTTTTTGTATAGCTTTTGTTTTGTCCTCCTTGGTTTCCATTAGGAGGTCCTGATAGAAGTTGATTACCTCTGCTTCTATTTTGGAGTGTTCTCTGAATGTTTTTCCCTGGCCATCTTCTAAATGGGTGATTATGTTGACATGTCGTCGATGCATCATCACTCTATGAAAGAATTTAGTGTTCCTTTCCCCTTCCTTGAGCCATTGTACTCGGGATTTTTGTTTCCAAAGAATTTCCTCCTGCTTTCTCCTTTCTTCTAATTGTGCTTGTAGTGTCTCCTCCTCTTTCATTAGATCGGTGGTTCTAGAGCTAGAGATGAAGGTCTTTTGTATCTCCTCCAGCTGGATTTCTATGTTTCAAATGCTGTGGAAAATGTCTCCAAAACTGTTCTTGTTCCATTACTTTAGCAGCAGCTTAAAATGCTTGAGTCTTTGTTGAAATTTGTACATATTGGAACCATGGTCTATTTCTGCCTGTGCCCACCAGACCTTGGCTAGGTGCTGGAAGTCTAGGTGAAGAAGCCAAAAATTTTCAAAGCGGAAAGGCTTGAATTTGGGTGTTTATTCTATGTCTAAATTCAGGGCAAGTGGCCAGTGGTCTGAGCCAGCTTTTGGTAGGATAAGGATTTTTAGATGGGAGCCTGATTCCATTAGTTCCTCAGTGACTAGGAAGCAATCTAGACGGTAAGCGATGTGTTGGGTGCCTGATCTGCGATTTGACCAAGTGAAAATGCCATTGCTATTTTCTATATCTACTAACTTGAGATGATCAATGAGGGTTCTTAAACTTACCGTTGTCTTGCTCTAGCTTTTTGGTACCTCTTGTTTTTTCCTCCAGTGAAAGGATCATGTTGAAGTCTCCTCCTAATATCTAGTTGCGGGTAGTCACCAGGGTTTTGATTACTTCAAGCCTCTACATGAGTTTGTCTTTGTCTTGCTGATTGTGGGGGCCATAAACATTCGTGATGGCTCCCTCATGATTTGAGCCAATGACCTCGAAGTGTGCCATTATTTTTCCCACTGTTGAAAAAGGGTTGTTGATGTTGATGTTGGAGGGGTTCCAAAGGATGGCCAGTCCTCTAGAGGTGCCTGTGGAGTTTGTTGATATGGAGTTGAATTCGCGCCAGATTCGCTGAAAGATGATGTCAGCTTCTGTACCTGCACATTTGGTTTCCTGTAGCAATAGAATGTCTGGATTCTCTTCCCTTATGCAATCTCGGAGGGTCCTTTGTTTGGAACTACCATTAATACCTCTGATGTTCCAGGTGAGGATCTTCATCATTGGGTTGGTGGTGTTGTTTGGAGATATACCTCCAAGATCTTGTGGATTTTACCTGAGTTAATCATGAGATTACTTGCCTCCTTGATTAGCTATTGCACTGTTTTACGCCCTCTTCTCTTGTTATCTCGAAGGATTTTCTTCAAGACAAAGCTCAAGTCCGTGTCTATCCCTAGCCATGCTGTGGATCCTACGGAGGAGTTGAGAAATACTTTATGCACCTTGCGCAGTTGTTCTTCAGGAAGGGTTTGTAGGTCCTTTTGGTTCAGGGCCTCTTCCAACTTTTCCATATCTATGCCTGCTAGATCCTGTTCGTCTAGGTGCATTGGGGTGTCCCCATCTCCGTCTCCCATGTCCTCTATGTGTGCTTCATGGTTTTGGAGTGGGGGGGTTGGATTTGAGGGATTTTCTTGTGATTGTTGCTGGTTCTTGTGCGGATCTTGGATTTCTTCATCCTCTGGCACTTGATTCAGGATCTCATAGGAGTTTATTGTTGCGATTTTTTTCTTGGGATCTTAGATATGGCTCCTTGGTGGGTTCTGTTTCTTTGTTGCCACCGTGGTGAAGCCATCCTTTTGTGCGTATTCATTTTCTTTGGCAACTATTTTGATCAGGGGGCAGTCTCTGTAGAGGTGACCGTGCTTGTGACATCTCCTACATCGGAAGGGAATGTGCTTGTAGTCCAGGGTTTGATGCCAGTCCTCGTCTTGGTATTCCAGCATCACCGTGCCAAGTAATGCTTTGGATATGTTCATGTATACACAGATCCTTGCGTAGGAGGTGTATTTTCTCTGCCTGGTGGCCTTAGAGTCTTTTACATACTGGCCCAGGGTGTTCCCTATGCCCATTATAATCTCCTCCAGCCAAAATTGTTGTGGTAGGGAGTATAAGAGGATCCATACCGGGGCCATGGTGAAGTCCTCTTTGTCAGGGTTGAATCTTTCAGTCCAGAAACATAAGAATAGCCCTTCCGAGTTGAAGAAGTACGACCCATTTTTGAATATCTGGTCTTTGTCCTCTAGGTTATATAGAATGATTGTGAAAAATCCTTTGGAGCTGAGTTGGACTTCATAGTCCCCTTTAGGGTTCCACCAGTGCTTGATCCATTTGTTGAGATCCCTTTCTATTGGCCAGAGCCCTAAGAACTTGCCTATAAGGGCATGTTCTCGCATAAATTATGCGTGTTCTCCTACTCTGGCTGAGCTAATAAGATATCTCGGTGATTTTTCCATTTGTGGTATGCACTTACCTGGTTCCCACCCTCGGTTTGACTTCGCCTGGGAGGTTCCAGCTTCTGTATCCATTTCTTTCCTAAGGCCTTGTTCTCTGGCCAAGAGCTATTCGCAAACTTGCTGGGGTGGCTCGAATGCTGGGCATTTCATTCTATTGCCATATTGGTTGGCAGTGACATTACTGTATGAGGGGGGTTTCCCCCCCCCCCCCCCCCCCCCCCNCCCTCTGTTCCCATTACGGTGTGTCAGTGAAGGCCTAGGCTTCGTTCTATTGCTGAGCAGGCACCACACAGGAGCCTTGACTGTGAGTGGCTGCAGTCTACGCCTGGAGGGTTAGGGTTTTCTCAGTCCATCCGCCGCTTCCATCACACTGCAACCTATACATTTTTTGATCTTGCAACAGAAACTAAATTAAAATAAACACTATTGAAAAAGAGATGCTCAGAATGCTGAGCTTATTCACATTTTCCTACCTACCCTATGCTAATGATAATTTTGTCGTTCTAAATGATACAATAATGCCAATGCATCCAGTCAAGCAACTTCTCTAACAACTCTGCTCTTTCAATGTTTTCAAACAATATCAGAAATAGAACTTGCATAGGCATCATGAAATGCTTCCCATCTTGATCTTCATCACAAGGGGCTTGATAAACATGACATATAATAGAAATACTAGGAATGCATTGTGGCTTTGTGATGAACAATTTCTCCATATAAATAGTCATTGGATCAAGATAAACTTGACCTATTACTAGATATTCAAATTTAACCAACTCAACTTCATGATTTGATGTCATAGTTATGCTCTTTGCCTCCTCATGCACTTCCTGACATGGCTGCAACTACTTTGATAGGATTTGTAATGTGACCTCTGCTAGAAAATAAAATGAAGCTTCCTGCCTAGTCATGTCAATATCATAACATATTTTTATCCCATAGCTAGATAATGGAAAATGACTTTGACAACACCAGTCATCCAACACATCAGATGTTGGATCCTATAGAAATTGAATTGACTGCTACATTGGTTCCATTGAAACTTCTTGATTTTCTGTGTATTTATCCTTTAGCATATACTCAAGATTCTTTTTCAAAAACTGAAATGAATTAAAGCATAATGGTAAAGATTTATTTTGGATTAACTCATAATTTGCCTCAGGCTTTAATCTTTCATATGAAATTTGAAAGACAAAGTTGGTAAAGGGCTGCAACTTTGGATTTAGAACAACCTCCATATTAGCGATGACATCTTCACCTAGTTGATCAGAAAATTCTGCCTCTCTACTATTGACAACTTTCTTACAATTTCCTCTCAAAAATTGAAAAGAAAAGAAACATAAGGGCAAAGATTTTTACCTTACTCTAAAATTTTCTTCCTCTTCCTCATCGCTGTCATGACTATTGTGCAAGGGTTGATTTTAATATATGAACTGTAAATGATATTTTTCCTCCCATTCATATGTGGCTGATTTCTTTAAACAGTCCACATCTATTTCAGCCTCATGATCGTCATCATACTGATAGCACTTGGGTAGATTATCAAAGTAAGAAATTTCATCCAACATGCACATCATGTTAGGAGAATCTTCCACCACTCTCTGATTTTGAAATTCATCTTCAACTGCATCGTGAATTGAATACATGAAAGAATCATTATCCAAACCCTAGTACCAAGGATGAACAACAAAATGTTTGGGAACAATGACCTTTTCTTTCCCTAAAATCAATGGAACATGGTGTCTTTGGACAACAAGCTCATATTTCTTGTTGATCCTATGCATCATCTCTTCCATGGCACTGGTCAAAATGTCCAGTTTAGCTTCTGATGACTTCATCTACTCCTTTTCTTTGTTTTTTACCTTTGAACTTTTGATCAGCAAGTTGGTCTCCACATCAACTGCAATGTTCTTCATTTCTTCGAGAGCTGTAGTGTTCCTTTCTCTTAATTGGAATGCCATCTCAGGATCAAAGGCATCTAGGAAGTGCAAGTGGGCTGATCTTGGGGGTGGTATTATATCAACACGCATTGCATGATATACCTTATTGAACCTTGGTGAAAATTGTTGTACTATTTCCCCTGGCTGTCTTTTCAAATGGTCGTACTCTTCTAGGATGAGACAGAAATTTCTCATGATCACCCATTGATCTAAGAAAACTTGCACAAATTGATGGAAATTGTTAATTCTCATAGCTGGGAGATCTCTAAACCAGTTCTTGACATTACCTCCCAATGATAGGGAAAAATTTCTAATGCAGACATCATCATCTTCTACCTCAAAGGGATCAAAAAAATCCTCAAGGTTTTGAATATGCTTTTTAGCAGTAATATTGGCATTCTCTCCATCAAACCTAGGTAGATTATTGGTGTAATTTACAGGGAAGTCATGGAGGATAGGAGGAAAATATAGGGGCTTGTATCTGTCTGGGATTTTTGCATGTACAAGAGGTGAAGCAAGAGGCTTACAACCATCTGTAGATTTAGCAAAAGTAGGAGATAAAGTAGGAGGCTTATGTCTCACTAGGACTTCTGCAGGTGCATCTGGGATGTGCACAAGTGTATGAGTATGTACGTAATCTACAATTGGGGATCTGATCTCTTGAGGCTCCTCAATTTGTAGATGATCGATGTAATCTTCAGCAATATACTTTTGATCAGGCTTAGAAAATGAAAAAACATAATTGCAGATAAAACCAATGATGTCTTGAATGAAATTTCAGCTTGAGTACCTAGTCTTTCTAGGCTGCATGGCCATGCTTTAGGTTCTTCCTCCAGTTGAGTCTTTCAGTTGGAATTGTTTGGAGTTAATTTGGAGTCACCAGGTGAATGATATCGCCTTCTTGTTTCTGGTCACTTTCCACCATCAGTGATCAGATCTGGAGCTTTGAAGTGTACTACTGGGGAAAATCCCCAGTATGGTTGCCATTCTGTTAGCACTCTGTAATTTTCCCAAGGCTGAAGAGGAAGTCACAGAGGCAACATAAAAACCACTTCGAGTCTTGGATATATCCCTCCAAGACTCAGAGAGAGATCTCTCTGTCTGATATAACTTTATTTGAAGATGATATTAGGCTAGTTACATATAACATAGGATTTGTTATTAGGAATTGGGTATGGGCAGAGAAAAGAAACCATGGGCTATGGAGTCATTGCAACGAACGATCAAAAATCCATGTCAACAGGCTAATATTTGCAAGGCAAGGTAGAAAACTCACTGGATCCTTTAATTTAAATGAAATGGGTGAGACGAAACAGGTCAAGAAATCCAATTAAACAGAGAGCAACTAAGAATTTTGAGTTTAATCTTCAGTGGAAAACATAAAAAACTATACCAACCCAGAGACAGAGGGTACATTAACACCAATTATGTTCTTAATCTTCTTGGAATAATTCAGAGGAAGACATTAATTATGATAATAGAGAAACAAATTTGCATGGAGGGATGCACATCACCAGTCGAAATAGTCACAAGAATCCTGCAGCATAGCACTGTATTATTGAATTGATGAAAAACACAGAAAGCTCAGTGAGTTGTTTTACAAAAACTGAATCATGGTCCTCTGAATCCTTCCTCTCTCATTTGATTTCATACAATATATAAACAAGACTCTCCTCAGGTTCCCGAGGTCGAATTCAACCACCTCGGCCAAAAATAGCAAGAAATCCCCAAAAATCTGGAATTGTACGCCATGAAAGTCGGGCCTAATTTCTGCAAAAAGGGGTCCAAACAAACAGTTGTTTCTCTTCAACGCTGACACCTAGAAAAAAAATGAAGGAGGTTATTGTATATGGGCATGTGCTGGAAAAAAAATCTTTCGGTTTCGCCAAATTCACCTGCATCTCGCTGTAACATCTCCTGTAAAATTAAGACTGTAACGGAAAAATGAAAAACTAGAAAAAAGTGCCTCGAAGATGGATTTGATTCTCCCTGCTTGTGTCACCTTTGAAAAAAATGAGAGAGGTTTTTTTTCTTCATCCCTTTATGGAAAAAAACTCTCTCGGTTTCTTAAAATTCTCTTTCCTTCTCCCGAAAGTAGCTTCGGAAGATGACATGCTGAACAGACAAAAATGGGTGAAATTTGGGAAAAGAGGGTTTTTTCTCGGGATAGGTGGTATTCCAGACCCCCCCTGAGGTGGTAAGAGGTTTTAGGGGGGTGGGTCCACTGGCCTGTGGAGATGACAAGTGTCCAGGGGGTGGTAATGGAAAACAACCATTCTGGACCCCCCCCTCTCGTTAAACTTTGGATCGTCGGGGGGTGGGGGCTGGAAAATTTCACAGACGTTTGATTTATTTGGGATGTGATGAATATGTGGAGTTGGGGGATGGGTAGAACTTAGGATAGTTTTTATTTCTTTACTTTTGTTTTTAATTATATATGTTTTTTTTTGTTTTTTGTTTGTTTTTTAAATTTGTTTTGTTTTATTATATTTTATGTTTGCAGTTTGTTTCGTTTGGTTTTTGTTTTAATATGTTTTTATGTTTTATTTTTTTTATTTTTATTTTCTTTTGTTTTTAATGTTTTTATTTTAATATTGTTTTATTTAATATTAATTGATAAAAAACTAACCTAGTTACTAAACTAACTTAACTATTAATTAATTAATTATTAACTAGTTTAGCCTAGTTTAACTATACTAATTTTATTGTTAACCTTTGTTAATCTTTTACTCTTTTTACCTTAAGTTTGAATTATGAAAATGTAGGGACGAAGATGGCGGGATAATGGAGGCTAATGTCATGAGGCAGGAGCAGTATGGTAGTAAGTGGTCTGGAGCAGAGGAGGTCTAATGCAATGGATGGATGACACATTGGGACAGGGCCCGTCGAAAAAACCACCTCATTCCGGACCCCCTGCCCACCGTTAAAGGAAGAAAGGTCGAGGGGGACCAGAATCTCCTATAGACCATCCATCTATGCGTTTCCATGATGACTGTAGATATGTGCACACTTTTTAATCACCATTTTGGACCCCNCCATTAAAAACAGAATAGTCGAGGGGTTCTAGAATCCACTGTTAGTCGTTGATCTACACGCTGCTAGATCGAATATCAATCTAAGTGTGTTCTTTATTCTCCAGGCGTGAATGCAGTATATGAGGCAAAAATTAGGCTTAATGAACTTTTTGAGGGTTTGGTGCGCTGCTTCCCTTGCTTTTGTCTCCACGGGGTTAGGAAACACTACTCAGCGTCAACAATCATGGATTTTCTTTTGTTTTCCTTTCCTTGAAAATAATTTGCAGAAATGAAATATTATTTGCAAGCCAAAATACACCTAGAGTAACAAAATCTCTAGTCACCAGATGATACTATGAATTATAGGGTTATAACACCATCAAATAAGGGATCTTTATTTGTGGAGATAACGATTTGTCCACCCATTTATTTTGAATCTACCTTCAATGTTTAAACTATGCTGAAGGAACCTTTCTCTGATACCAATTGTTGAAATGGATACTTGACACTGAGAGGGGGGGGTGAATCAATGTCACAAAACTTTGGACAATTTTACACTTTTCAGAAATTAACTGAACAAAAAATATTTATTTAATTTTCTTAATCAATATATATAAAAGAATAAATACTTTATTTATTTATTTAACTTGAATGAATACATAAGATCAATCTTTGAGTATCATATTCAAACATTTATGTGATACCGAAATCTTTGTTACAAGACCCATCTTGTAGTTCTCAGATCCAACTGAGAAATGAGGAATCCGACCCTCATAACAAGTCCTAGCTTGTTGATCTCAAATCCAACTGAGATGTGAGGAATTCAATCCTCATACAAGACCCATCTTGTAAACAGACACCAACCTGATGGAATGAACCTTCATTCAATCCATTATATATAAAGATATATACTTCAACAAATTCAAATACACTTCTTCTCATCATTCTTTCTTGTTTATATAGTCTTCCAACTAGTTTGAATTTGAATCACTGTGTCATTTCATATTTGAACCATTGTACCTTTTCATTTAAATGATAATATTAATCTTTAAGTAATATAATTTTTCCTTTTTATTATTTATTCATGTTTTCATGATTTAACTCTCTTTTAATCATGACTATGTATCGGTTCATTTGTCCTCACGAGTTGATCAAAGAAATGGATCCACTCATTAGATTGTACTCATGTTTTTGATGCATTCTCGGTTCACCAATAGATCATATTCAATCATTTATTATTTCTCTATATTTTTCTGGTGTAACTCTCTATCGAATTAAATCTGTATGAGGTGTTCCCTTCAAACCATTTTCATATGACCATAGGCACAGAACCACAGGATTACAAATTTAAGCGTTTATTCCTAGAAATTTCTTATTCTACCCCTATTATTCTACGTGGGACTGTATTCAAGCATCTCAGGTCTTATTAATTCTAGGCCCTTTAGCTTCTTTACCTTATCACATGATCGGTGCTAGAACCGGGTTCTTCGGTACTTCGTCCTTTAGGACTTCAAGACTTTGCAACCTTTCAAATATTCCAAAGAAGATTTCGCCAAAGTGGATTGGATGGTTGATATTTGTTTGAACGATCAAACTTTCAGCCTCTGTAGTCTTTCAAATATCTGAAGCATATTTCTTCGAAGTAGATCGGATGGTTGATATATTATTTTCACGATGAACGATTCTCATTTGCTTCGGAACTTCGACTTTTCATGACTCCTGAACTCTAGAATAACAATTCCTCTGAATCAATTACCTACCAAATAAGTCATACAATAGTGGTGACTGCTTGTTGTTGGTTAAAACCTCCACTTACACTATCCTTCCACTGTAATTTGATCAACGGTTGAGAAAGCTCTCGAATTAGATCAATGGTAGGTGTTAACTTCGTCCTTTAGCGTTTGAGGTGATTTCTAATGTTAGAAACTGATTTCCCCCGAGGTACATACTCCCGAAGTGACGTAACTTGCTAACCTTACTTATGACTTGGCACTGGCTGAGTGGCTGCCATGTGTCATTTAGATTCATGATTTACATGTACCTAAAATGCCAATTTCATCTTGACACTTGTCATCATCTGATTGTGCCATGTGTCCTTGCTGAGTTGGTCTGCTAACGAAGATCTCCTGTCACGACACATATCCTCCTCCTAGATCTAACAATTGAACTCCCAAAATGTTTCTCAGATCGACGAATGAGAGCGAATTTAGAACTTCATCTTTTGGGACTTTGAGTAATTTGATTACTCCACTTCCAAATTCTCCTGAAGTGAGATTCCTCGAAGTGGACTCTCAATGTGAGTGCTACATGTCTTAACCTCGAGACTTCAGAACTTCAGCTTTAGAGACTTTGGGTAATTCGATTACTCGATTTCCCAATTCTCTCGAAGTAAGATTCCCTGAAGTGTACTTCATATTAGACAAATCACATTTCCTTCGGTACTTCGACCTTTAGGTGATCTTACTTTTTCTCAATCCTTTTATCACGAGGTGGTCAATGTCAAAGTTCACCACCGCTACCTTGGCACACTCTAAATAGATTAGATGGTCCTCATCTTCACTTATCCTATCCTTCCACTTAACTTGATCCAATGGTCGATGTGGATTGCAGAAACATAACTTGCGCGTGGTTTAGCCCATCGCCGAAACTCCGCAATTGAAGTTGTGTGATTTTTGATGGATCAACCACAATCTTTGAATCTATAAGATATGATGGTCCTAACTAATTGTAGGATTGGAAATAACATGTTGTTTAATTCTCCTTTAGTTCTCTTCAATCTATCTCTATCGTTGATTTGGTGCTTACGTATCCAAGGTTCATGACTTAATATGATCATTTGGTGGATCAACCATAGTCTTTTATCTTTGAGTCGATGATATTTGATGATCTAGACTAATTGTGGGATTTGACCTAGCATGTCGTTTAATTCTCCTTTCTCTCTCCAAAATCCATCCTTGTTGTTTATCTTGCACCTACATATCCAATGGTCCTGATTTGTCCTATGGGGATTTTGATCTCGATAACGTTTCTACGTTGTGCTTTCTCTCTTGATATTTGATCATAGGAACATTTTTTATCCTATCGTGATAAAAAATAATCATGAATTACTTCAACCTTAAGGTGTTGTTCTTCTGTCGATCTTTAGTATACTTTTCCTCCCGAAATTAACCTTGTTTCTCTATTGCATTCTCTTTCCATCATTGACCCTTCATTACACATGGACAGACCTTATTGGCCATCTTAACACTAATTCCAACTATATAATTGTTCATGATTGATTCATGTTTCCATCATAACAACTTATCATGATTGTTGACATCAATGACAACACATCAATGAAAATATGTCCAACAATGACAGCCACACATCCTTTACAAATCATACTTACAATCTAGGAACTTTGCTCTTATGATGACAACAACTGAAAATCTRTTGCTACAAAACATCTCCATATAAATAGCAACTGGATCTTGAAATTCATACAAAATGTGTTGTGGCTCATCAATGAATTCCTCCTTGGTTGATTCAAGCATGGGATAACTTGAAAATTGTTGCAATATATTTCCACTCTTTTCACCAATTTCCAGTGAATATGGGTGAATATGAAATGGGATCTCAAGATCTATAGTTGGCACTAGATCATTTTTACATTCATAATAATCAAGATGAAAATGAGAGTTTTCAAAAGGTAGTGTATTAGAGACATGTCTATCTTCTTCTAGTCCATTTTCTTGTGAAGGCATATCATAATGAATATCATTCAAAACCTCTTGATCATCATGAAAAGTACTTTATTCTATGGAAAATTGTTCTTCACAAGTATCCTTTTCGTGACAAGCAAAGTCTTTACAAAGTAAAGAAAACTCATCACAACATTTTCATAAAGTTGTTTGGTAGAAAAATACTCCTAACAAAACAAATTAAAAGCAGAATGAAAACCTATCAAAGAGTTGATACTGGAAACTGGAAGAGATCAGCACCAGTCACGAGCTATTCCCTCTAATGAGTACCTAAAAAGGTTGATATGACTATCCTCATGCACGATTTGAAGTTGAACAAAATCAGGGAAATCTAGCAAGTGTTCATTTGGTACTTCCTAATATTCTCCTCTCAGTATGGGAAGGAAACCTTCCCATTCATCTCTACTAAGCAATGGATCTAGAAAACCAAATATCTTTGAAACATCATAGAAATAATACCTCTAAGATAGGATCTTGTCCATTTCAAAATAGTGGAGTTGCCAATAGATCTCTAAACAATGGAGTTTCCATGGTTAAAGATAAGAAGTCTAAAAGTGTTTAGCTTTAGTTCACTATCCAAAGCTAGATCTAATCATCATAGTTCACCCAGGGAAGGTGTCTTCATTGTCGTCCCCATGAATGACACCAAAAATGTTAGCACTAGAGGTCACACCTAGACTATTGTAGGTGTAATCCTTGTTCCCATCATAATATAAGTGGATTGAACAGGTTTGATTAGGTGGATCAACAAGATTGGAAAAGAAAGGGAGAGGGAAACAAATTGTCTACAGAGGCATTCCATTGGGCATGGAGCCATTACATCCTATAGATCAAAGAAAATCAAATTGTATACCACAAAAAGGGGATATATAATGATGAGTAGAAGCATAATGAATATGAAAAAAGGAATAAAATCCATTGTACAAAGATCACTTCTAAAAATATATTACAGATTTATTAAACAATAAACAATGATTTAATGGGAAAGCTACAACAGATCCTCTGTTGTTCATGAATCCATCAATAAATAACAGTTATAATCCTCAAAACCTGCAATATATTCAAGCAATAAGATAACAAAGAAATGGGAAAACAAAGAATACAATATGATAACAACTCTCGTGAATCTTTAATGGCAGAAAATGTCATTACAAATAGGCCATCGAGCTTACAAATGATCAACCAAATTGCTCCTCCAACTCTCTCCTATATTGTCTCATGAATCCAACCCTTTCCTTATCAAAATCAACTTTCATATATAGTGAATGATATCTATCTACCCTAATGAGGTAGAAACCAAGGAGCTACATAGGATCCTCCTCCATTTAGGAGTTTTGTTACAAAATATTCCAACATAAACCTAACAAATTCCTATTTTTTGGGATCTTGTCTATTGTTATAAATTCCTTTTGAAATAGGTCATGTTGCTTTATCTGAAGATGGAACACATGTCCCTCATGTTCAAATAAATCCTAGGAGTCCATTCAAACCTTCCCTGACAGCTGACAACCTTCCCATAGCTCGAATTTGTCACATTGTTAGAGTTCACAGTGCCTATGACAACATGCGCTACAAACTTTCCTGTAGGTGATGTTTTTATATTTTCTCCAAAAATACGAAATGGGTTGGGATGATTTTTTTTTTAGAAGTAAAAACCATCATGTTTTTCCTCCACAACAAATTTCATAGGAACCCAGATTGGAATTCAAAAGTTATGATCAAAACAACCCTCTGTTGTGTGCTAATGCTTACAAACTATCATAAATTACCAATTCGCAGCGCTTGTGAATCCAGGCACTGTGAAATTTCCTATAGCATCCTATTTCAATTTTACAAATATTCAACACATCAAAACTTGTACCAGGATTCCATATATGTTGAAAAAACCTCATAACCTTGATATATAACTAGAGGAAAACCAAAACTGTTAATTATGGTTTAAACTCATGGCCAATTCTTCTTGCTAATAACAATTTTTCAGCAACATAAATATCATTTTGCAGCACTTAATGAAGTATGCAATTCAAGCTTGGTTCTACAATTGATCAACCATACACCTCAATCCTGATAAAGGTATCATTCAATTTCTTTAAGAGTACTTCAAAATGATGCAGAAAAAAAGCGTTTGAACAATTTGCAGCACTAGTGTACAAAGAAACACAAACCCCTCTTTCAACCTTTGAACAATGTGAAGACCATCAAGGACTACCTAATGAAACTATTTTTGATGTTGATGCCTGTAAAATGTAGTTGGTCTATCAAAAAACTATCCAAACTCAATGATTCTTTTCAGCCAATTTGCAATGCCAGTTCGCAGCGCCAATTTTGCAGCACCAAATTCAAAATCAATGGCTCACTTCAAGGAGATTGTTATAAATTCTGAGACACAATCCTTGAAAAATTAATTAAATAAGGGAACTAAAAAATCATAAAATCTCCTTTGACACATTTCTTAACTGAAATGATGACAATTGAATGCATGAGGTGCTTATGAGTACTATGCAAACTCTCTAGGTGAGTTGGCAGAAAATACACCTGACTTTGACTTGACATATAAACGGTTGGATGGGGACAAAAAGAAACTTTTGTTCAGATTGGAGGTGTCACATGTCATGGTAATGATTTTAGGATCAAAAGAGTGACTCATAGGAACTTATTTTCCATGTTACGATGACTAATGTCATCACATAACGACTCTAAACCATGGCTAAACATAACTTTTCTTATTCAAATCAAAATTTAAGTGACAACCACAACAAGAGACCTAAAAACCCAGGACTTGTAAAACCCTTTGATTCAAAAAGAAAAACCAAAGCGATTTTTTGACCCCTACAATCCTATGTGCTAACAGGAAGAAGAAAATAGATATGACATAGCTAGATATGCTTTCAAGGTGTTTCTCAAGGAAGCCCTCGTGCGACAAAGGAACAAGATGATGGAATTTTTTTTTCAGATCCTTCGAAGAATACTGATGGCGGCGATCGAGGCATCTTCGACAAGAAACCATTTCAGATGTGCGACACCCTTCAAGGTACAAGTCAATTTTGATATCCCCTTGTTTTAATTCCAAATAGATGAAGATGAGCTAGAAAAATGGTTGAATCTGCTAGAATGTTATTAAGTTATCCAAAATTTCTCCGATAGTGAGAATATCATCTTCGCACTCCTTAAATCCCTTCCCCATGTCAAATATTGGTGGGAATGTTACTGAGAGAGGTACATCGCAGATGAATATACACCATTTAGGAGAGAACCCACTTGGGTGACCTTTGTATATGCCCCAAAAGAGGAGTTCTACCCTTTCAGAAACTATGATGACCAATACATGAGATGGATGACTCTGCGTCAGAAAAGAGCTCAAACGGTGTCATGGTACACTAACATCTTTCATATCTTGGGCTCAACGCTAGGTATCAAAGGCTCTTAGTGACACCTAGTTTTGAAGTGCTCTACACAAGTACATCCAAACAAAGATGGATTTCTTGGAAATATCCTCACAAGGATTTTCTTATCGATATGCAATCAAAATTGAGCAGAAATTCAAGAAGAAAAGTAAGCGTCAGTTCGGGTTTGAAACCATATCTTACAGAATGAAGGAAAAATAAAGGAAGTCCAACCTCAAGAGAGCCAACCCAAGACACATATAAATAAGGGTAACAAGAATTCTAAGAAAGAATCTAGAAAGTGGTGTGAGTTCCACAACATCCCATGGCACAACACCGGTGAATTTCACTTGAAACAGTCATTGGTGGCCGAGATCAAAGAAAAATAATTGGAAGATGACTTGGAATATAATTCAAAGAACAATAAATGGAAGCATATCATCAAGGAAGAACCCACTGCTACCATCACAACCACAACAATACAACTAGAAGAACCAGAGGAGCTTGAGAAGGGGGAGCACCTCTTCTAGTCACAAATGTGGGAAAATGGGATCCCACTGCATTTCATTTTTGACAATGGGAGTGAGAAGAACCTGAACTTAGCTAAGGTTTTCAAAATATTGAAGTTTCCAACAATGCTACACCACCAACCTTACACCATCAGATGGTTGAGCCATGGATGACACATTTGTGTCAACCAACAGTGTCTCTTTTCATATGGAATCAAGCCCTTCAAGGATGAGATAGTGTGTGATGTTTCCACACTTGAAGTATGTGATGTTATTTTACAAAAGCCATGTATGTGTAAAC
This sequence comes from Picea engelmannii, assembly GCA_009831015.1. NCBI lineage: Eukaryota > Viridiplantae > Streptophyta > Pinopsida > Pinales > Pinaceae > Picea > Picea engelmannii. Next base: position 991,759 of record ML781206.1, on the reverse strand, counting down.
GCCATGCTATCTATGAGTCTCGACCCTGCAGTGCCATTTTTACTCTGGAAGGTCATCTCTACAGGGTACCATAGGTAGCTCCAACTACTGCCACTTCATTGATGTTGGAAAAAAAATGTCACAAAGTAATCTCTAAAACCACAAAGTCTTCCCTCTTCATGATCCATTCAAACAATGAATAAAAGGTCATTGTGACCACTAAAATCTCATCCCAAGATGTTTCTATCTAGCAGAAGAAGGCCAACAAGATTGTAGAATATCATAAAGACAATGAGATTCTTACATGTTGACAAAGGGGTAGACCCAAGTTTCAACGCTAAAATAGCACACCAACAAAAACCTAACTATTGGCCCTTTCAGCAACACTTGCGAAGAAGATGAAGTCTCACTCGAGGTAGAGGTAGGGGTGGTTGTAGGACTCGGGTGTCTACAACCATAACTGGGATACAGATATGTGATTACAATACTTAATAGAGCACTTAGCACCGTCAGTTCATTATTATTTAACCAATATCTACTTCACAAATAAAACATAGCATCGTAGCATTCACCCAAATCTAATGTATCTAAGAACTTAGCATAAATAAATGGATCAAATCTAGTAGATTCAAGAACTAAGAGCATTCACCTATATCAGATCTAACATCCAAATTCATCATAAGCACAAAGCATAAACAAATCTATCTATCTAACTATATCAATCACTTAAAAGATAACACATAAATACATCATAATGTCGCACATAGAAGAATAACACAGTATTTACATGGTTCACCCCCACCCTGGGGCTACGTCCACCAGATCTTCTTCTTTATTAGCTTCAATCAATCATCTACTTGCATGGGGCCACAAAAACCCTACTCCGCATAGGACAGGAGATCTGTGTGCACCTTGCCAGATCCTCCTTCCTCGAGCTAGGTCTACCACAAATCCTTTCACAGTCTGTTACAATCACTTGCACTTAGTTCTACAGTTTCTCACAATATGCACATAACATCTACAAATCATACTTTCACTTAGCACTTAGCCTATTGGCATCACATCACATAGATGCCCCATCTTAAATTACTTAGACATCTATTTATACTTTACAAAATAGGCCTAAACATGGGTAAACCCATGGGCCGACATCCCATACCCATTACGTATTCCCAAATCCCAAAAATAGATCCAAAAAGGGGCTGAGATCCCATGATCTCTACTTCATCTTGCACTTCATCTTCGACAGGTTGCCAAAGTCCCAAAATAGGTCAAACATGACCAAGGATCTCCCAAAACTTGGTCAAGGGCCAACAAGCCACCAACACTCACCAGTCACTTGTCCCAAGTCACTCTGGTCTGACTATCTCTACTTTGAACACCTCAAGATGCTTCAACTTTCTATTGTGTTGTAGCCTCCTATTCAACGAACTCTTGTATGACTGCAGCATTGATAGGTCCTTCTAGACATTGTTCAACTGTAGTGACAACCTGCTCTAGCTCTACTCCTTGGCCTTCTACCTATGTAAACACTTGATAGGCCTTGTCTTGTATGGGTTGGAGCCTCTGAGTTACTTCCATAACTTTTCTCTTGATAGTATGGATTTGTTGTTGTGCAGTGCATTGCTCTTGTGAGGGCTTCATTCTTTCCACAGTTGACAAGGACTTCAACTACGCCTGTATTTTTTTGGCTTGATACTTTGCCTCTTAGAGATATGACTCCAATGCCTTCAATTTTGGGTTCTCCATGAGTTGTTCATAGGTCTGGGAACTACAATTGGTAAGTTTCTTACATTCCAGGGTAAGATCCTTTAGCCTTTCAACTGTGCTCTGGGTGGTTTCTTCTGTTTGGTCTCTTACATCTTGTGGGGTCTCAGGTACATTGCATAGCTCCAAATCTTCTATGGGTTGTTGTAGTTGTTGGATGTCTTCTGTGATCTGGTTCACCTGCTATGTAACTCAGTCTTCTGCCTTGATTTCTAAGACTGTCAAAGAGAAAAATGCTCTCTTGACCGCCTCTGTTACTTCGATTTTCTCTGCGAGAAACTGTTCCTTTTCTTGTTGTAGTTGTGCTTTTTCTTCATCAAACTTTTCTAGGAGAGAAAGATTTTCCTTTTCTACAGAACTACGTTGCTCGATGAGTACTCCTTGTACTTGTGTCAAAGCTTGGGTGGCTTGCGCTATTTCTTCCTGTGCTCATCGAAGACGAGCTTCTACTATATCAACTAGGCATTGGATTTGAGCTAGCTCATATCCCAATTATGGTTCTCCAGGCACAGTGGAGACTACGTGACTAGACTATAAGGCCTGTTATACCCCTCAGAGTTCAGTCTCAATTCAATCGTACATATCCTCTTTCTTTTCTTCTTGTTTCTCTTCTTTTTCCAGTGAAGCATCTTGTAGGGCTACTATGAGGAATTCAAAGTCATCAGAGGTGAGGACAGTCTGCATATTTTTCATGGTGGCCTTCGATTTCTTCCAGGAGGAAGGTTTCAGAGGTGAACCTTTCCTCTTCTTTAGGGGATCAACCTCGTGTCCTTGCTTCTGTTCGAATTATTTGTCATTCAACTCTTCACCATCACCTCCTTACTCTGGTGATATGGAAGCAATCTTCATGGATGCTCTATCTATCTCTTGGACCTCTTTGGTCTTCTTTGTTCTACTAGGTCTGGGTGTATCCTACACAGTTTCTGGGACGTCGATGTCAGATATATCCACAAGGTCTGCTGAAATAAGGAGATTCTCTAACCAGTCCTTAGTGATCTCCTCCAAGTCCTCCTCTATCATATTATAGTAGGATTGAAGTTGTTACTTGTTTTTATCGATGCGCGCTGTGATGTAAATAAAATACCAATCTACGTTGAACTTCATCAAAGGCCTGAACCGGTGAAAAATGTTTGGAGTCATGTGAGGCTTAGACTGTATGAATATCTTTAGTTGATTGTAGTAGGTATGAAAAACAACATTTGACTTCCACTTTTTATTCATGTCACTTGAATAACATAGTGTACTAAACTTTGCGGTGAGTGATTCAAAAGGCTCGATGTCCGAGAAGGTCGTACCTTCCGACATATCCCATGCAATAAAATCTATAAGGATCAAGAGCCAACTGAAATTAAATTCATATCCTTGATCTTGTGCTTCTCTACAGTCGAGTTCCAACTGGTTCACCAGGTAGTTCGACCAGTTCATCTGAAGGCCCTCCGTGCACTTCCCTGTGAGGTCGACTACAAAAATAGTGACTTGGGTGGGCGATTTATTTCTTACTGACTTCCTTGCAATCAACTGAAAATTGAGGCACATTGCACCACTCTGGATAGAAGCTACCTTGTAGCCTTTTGTGCCATTCTTGACATCTGTTAACTACCAAAAACGCACCAACATTTTTGAAGGAAATATGCCTAACCTTGTAGGGAAATTTTGATTATCTTCCCTAGCTCCAAATCAAAATCTGATTGTACCATTGGAAATATTACGATCTGTATATGTCGATCGACTATTGGAACGTGAAAAACGAATATTTTATGGCTGAGAAAATTGATTTTTCCCAAAGGCAGTTTTTTATTGAAAATTCTGACTTTCGGTGGTTAAATTACCCAGGAACTGTTCCAGTCAACCACCGAAAGCCTGTTTTAACCAGAAATTTTCAAAATTTCGCCCAGATCAGGAATTTTTGAAGCATAATGAGATGAAACCTCTTGGAATAGACATGTGGTGAATTATCAAGTCCAGCACAACAGTTAGTTTTGACAAATGGTGGGGAAAGGAGGTTTTTCAAAGGTTTTTGATGTCTTTAACAAAGGCAGAAAAGCAGGACACCTTACCACATCAGCCAGCTCGACTTGCTCTCCATGGGAGAAGGATCTTTTAGCCTTGGAAGGCTTCTCTA
>ML781206.1:930935-959018 GCA_009831015.1 Picea engelmannii | reverse complement strand
GAAGATCTACAAGTGGGTATGTGTTTAACCTATTTGGAGGAGCAATCAGTTGGATGAGCAAAAGACAGGCTGTAGTGGCACTCTCAACTACAGAAGATGAATACATGGCAGCCACTCATGCAAGCAAGGAAGCAGTATGGTTATAAAGATTGTGTTCAGGTATTGGGTTGGTACAACAAGAAGTGAGATTAGACTGTGACAGTCAGAGTGCAATATTCCTGGCAAAGAACCCAGCTTATCATTCGAGGACAAAGCATATTGATGTTCAGTATCACTTTGTGAGAGACATGGTTGAGGAAAAGAAGGTGTTGCTGGAAAAGGTTGACACTTTGAAGAATGCTGCAGATTCAATGACAAAGTCTATGAGCATAGAAAATTTCTCTTGGTGTAGAGTAACAATGGGCATTTCTTCCCTGGATTGTTGACTATATAATCCCCTGGACCCCTGGATGCAAAGAAAACAACAAGTGGGAGAATGTTGGGTATGTATTATATTCTTTGCATGTGTGTGTGTGTGTGTCAGATATGACAATTGCATCTGACGATCCCTTCACTTAGGGATTTTCTGTGTGTTCCGGGTGCTTTCCTAGGGGGGTCCTAGGGGGGGGCAGGTATTCCCCCCCTGGTTACACGCAGCGTTCGGGGAAATGCCCCCAAATTTTTTTTTGGGCGATTTTTGAGATTTTTAGCTGATTTGTAAATTAATCCTGGATTAAGGGATTAGGGTTTTGGTATCTATGGAATACCTAAAAACATTGTATATATTGCATGGCGAATGGTGAAATTCGATATAATGAAAATAAGAAAGGTTTTCCCAGTTGAGGATTTATGGTAAAAATCTCTGTGTATTATGTGTATGAGCCATTGATTAATTTCTGTATTTCTTAAGAATCTATATGCATTGCTTTACTTCCCAGGTTTAAAACTTACATCATCTAGGTTAGGGATAAACCTTCTCAGAAAATTCACCTTTCCCAGGAAAGATAGCACTTGTTTTTTACTTCTGGGTATGCCAATTTTTAAGATTCTCTCAACTTTGCTTGGATCTATTTTTATCCCCTCCTTTGAAATAATGCGACCCAACAAATTTCCTTCTTCCATGGCTAAATTTGACTTCTTGGGTTTCAATGAAATGCCAAACTTTATACACTTATGAAATTCCCTTCTTAGATGCCTGAGATGTTCTTCATCAGAAACTGAATACACAGTGATATCATCTAAGTAGATAACAATGAATTTGTATTTCTCATCATAAAAATCTATTTCCATAGCTCTTTGAAATGTTTCCCCTGCATTCATGAGCCTAAAAGGCATCTTGGCATACATGAAAGTACCCCATGGTGTTTTGAATTTTGTCTTTTCTTGATCATCAGGGTGCACCATGATTTGATTGTACCGAGAGAAACCATCCAACATTGACATCTTTTGAGAACCCACTACTTTCTATAGAATGTGATCCATCTTAGGTAGTGGGTAGTTGTCCTTAATAGACACCCTGTTCAAATTTCTAAAGTCTACACATAACCTGATTTCTCCACTCTTATTTCTAATAGGCACCAGATTTACCACCCATTTAAGGAACCTCAGAGACACTATGATATTGGGTTCAAAAAAATTCTTTATCTCTTTCTCAATAAAGGGAAGCAACAAAGGATTTATTATTATTAATTTATGTTTGGAAGGTTTATGATCTTATTTGATTGGGATCACATGCTAAATTACTTTGGTGTCATAAACTTTCAGAGCTTCATAAATCCAGGAAAAAACATGAGGGAATTATTTTATTAAATTGATATATCTCTGCTTGAATTCTGGGCTGAGTGTTTTGGACAAATTAATTATATTAGGATATTCTTGAGTCCCAATGTTGCAATCTTCAACATCCCCTTCATTTACTATAATTTTTGGACTCCTAGACACACCATTGTTATAAAATATTTTCTCCAATGGGACGAGGCCTTTGGGAATGATGTTACTTTTCATCTGAACTATATCTCTACCATCAATATATTTTTCAAAGTAACCATCCTTCATGAACGTAGTTGCATCTACCTCTTCATCACAATATTCTTCATCAACATTTAAATGTTCAAATCCATATTCCATTTTGAGAAAAATTTCTATTTGTTTATCATCTTCAAAAACCTGTTATTACTTGATATTATTAGGAAATGTTGGTCTTTGCTTGATCTCAACTTCATATACCCTGCTAGGAAAGATTGGAATCTTGAAAACTGAAGTTGAAGTGGAAAGGGCATCAACAGTCTAATTTTGACCCCTAGGAATCACTGAGAGGATATATTCTGAAAATTCTTCAAGTAGGTCAGCACTATATTCATGTATGCTCTTAATCTAAGGTTCTTGGATTGATATATTCCCTTCACCTGATTTACGATCAACTCGGAATCTCCATGACCATATATCCTCTTAGCACCCATTTCTTTTAAAGCCTTCAATCCTAACACCAATGCCTCATATCTAGCCATGTTGTTTGTGAAATCAAAAGAAATCTTATAAGAGAACAATTTTGTAGACAATATGGGGGGGGGGGTTAATCCACACACTAGCTCCTGCCCCCTCTCTGTTGACAACTCCATCGAAGCTCATGCTCCACATCTCATTTTTTTCACTATCCTGCTACTCTGAAAACTTCTCAATCTGCTAATCAGATTTATCTTTGACATCCATATCAATCTCTGGCCCTTTCTCTTCAAAACATAGATCATTAAAGAAAATGGAAGACCCCAACTTAGTCTCCACAAAGTAGATGGGATGGTTATTTGAATTCCTTGTTTCTAACCATGTATTTGAGCAAAACCTCTCTGTACAATCTCCTATATTGACCAAAGACAAGGATAGTAGAATATGACATATCCATTTGTAAATTTCCTTTCAACTTTGTAGCCCATGACCTGGACAACAACATGCCAACATTGGGAGGGATATCGACAACCACTACATCCATGACCATATTATTTGTTGTAATTTGGGACAAATAAAAAACCATATCTTTGATTAGACCTAGGCACTTCATCTTCCTTGAATCAAAAGAGAACAAATCTTTGTAAGGCCTTGTGATGTCCAGGCACAATTGGTCCATGACCACCTTGGGCATCAGGTTATGGGATGCTCTAGAATCCAACATGGCATTGTGTAGCATCATATCATGGATATTCAGACTAACATAGAAATGGGGGACCTCTTCAACATCACCATTCTCTTCTACACGTGGTCCAAATAAGATGGCAGGATGATCATCTTGGACATTCAAAGTGTCAGAAGTATGTTCCATCTTGAGCACTTTTATGATCTAATTTCTATACTCACTATTCTTTATCAACTCATTGAATGGTACAAAGATTTTAATCTTGGACATCTCACTTTCAAAATTAAAGGAGGATGAGGCTTTCTCTACCTCTTTGAAGACTGTCTCCTTCCTAGTTTCAGGTACTTTCTTCTAGGGTTCTTACTTCTGATTTCATTTTTCCATGGCATATTTTGCAACAGACTCCCTTTTAGGATGACTTGAAGAAGGTATGTTGTTCTGCGCTTCTTTGGTAGGATTTTTATGTGGAGCATTTTCATGAACTTTTTTGCTTATAAGATTATATTATTTCTGGAACTGCATGATGGAATTCTGCAACCTTGTTTGGTAATATTCTCTTTCTACTGACAACCTATCATCATTTTCCTGCATGAATATTTCATTAGCATCCATGAACTGGTCATGTTCCTCTTTAGTCAAAAATAGTTATGTTTCATCCCCATCACGACAATGCGTTTTATCTTCAAAATTTTCATCATAATTCTCATTTACATAATTATTTTGGAAAGGAGGTCTTATTGGTTGATCTACCTGGTTCCTATGATATCTTTGCCTCATTTGTGGGATTGTTAGTCTTCTCTTATTTCTAGTTGGAACATCAACATTTTCTCGGGTGTTAGGCTTATTACATAAAGCCATTCTCTCCATCATTTTCTCCATAGTCTTCATCATCGTTTGAGACCTTTCTTCTGATGTTTATGAGGTTGAAGTTCATTCCTTGTCTTGACTTTTGTTCATGTCCCTGTCAGATTCAGATTTGATATTTCCTAAGGCCATTAGATTCACTTCTACTCCTATTGCATCATTCATCATATCATGTAATGAAGTATATCTTCTTTCCCTCAAGAACAAAGAAAAATCTCTTTAAAAGGAATCAACATATCTGAGTTCTACAGCTTTAGGGGGGGGTTTCACTTCAACAGGAATTAAATTATAGACCTTTATAAACCTGGCTGAAAACTCCTACACTATTTTATTAGTTGATCTCCTCATGTTGTTATACTGGATTAACAACTGCAGGAGGTTTTTCTTGTCACCCCACTTTGCGAGAAAACTGGTTTCAAAGGCTTCAAAATTTATGATACTGGCTGCTGGTAGAGCTCTGAACCACTTTTTGACTTCTCCTGCAAGATTTTGTGTAAACAACCTCATTTTTGCATCCTCAAAGTCTACTTATTCTAAGTATGTGAAATCGTTGAACCAGTTTAGATGCTTTTTAGTTGACACATTTCCTTCAACATCATACAATTAATCCTTAGATTATACTCCCAGGGAAAATCATGTAACTGAGCAAGTAGAATGAGAGGGGAAAACCTAGCTTCCATGGCTGTTGTAAGGATTTGAATTGGTTGTTGTTTCTGAGTATGAATCACAATAGGTTTGGTAGAGGCAGATAAAATTAAATCTTCAAACCTTTTCTTATCAAATATGACCTCGTTCAAACAAGATTAAGATTTAGTTCTGAACAGAGTTTGCTCAAATTTTACATGAAAATCAAGATCTTCAATGCTTGTTACTCCATCTTTGGGAAGGGATAGATATATGTCTAAGTGTAAATCTGGGCTTATTTGATTTGATTTTCTTTTGTGTATAATCTTCTCATGATCAGACACATGGATTGCAACTTCTGTGTCTAGGTTTTTGTTGGTGTCAATTATATCGGAAGAAAGGATTCCTAGCTCAAACTACTTTGTGGTATTGGTCTCTTAGTAATGGAGTCGTCAGGGTAAAAATATTCTCATCCAATAGGGTGTTTGATTCACTATCACCCTCAGGAATCATATCTAAAACTTTAAGTCATTCTTTTCTTAGGGAAGATTTCACTTTCGATCCCCGACAATGACGCCAAAATGTTAGCACTCTGTGAATTTTTTTGGTTGATAAACAAACAACAAAAGTAACCTACAAACCAAATTTAGAGCTGGGTACTAGCCTGTTTCAGCTCAGAGAGGGTTCTCTCATGTCACTTGGTATTGCATTGTCAATCAGTGGCTAGGATTGTTGTTTTGGGGTTTTTATAGATTTGTTGGCAAGGAAGGGGAGGGATACTTAGGGATATGGAGTCAAAATTATGAAAATGAAAAAAAAAATGACTGACCAATAGAACTCTCCAGAGGATAAAGGATAAGTGAGGTGATGAATTTGAGTTATAAATTTTAGTTTGCAGAGTGTAAGAAGAAGAAGAAAAAAAGTAACTGCATCAAATCATTAATGAAATGAATTCTGAATTAGTTATGAGGAAATTAACACATTTTAAATTGCTTAAGACAAGAGCATCACAAGATGAATTCAGGGCTTTCAAACTATCTAATTTAAACAGAAGATAGTGAAAATGGAATTAAAGAACACGGGAAATACATACAAGGAGAGAAGACAAAGCTCATATCTCCACCATTAGAATCTTTTCATATAGACTTCAAAAGCTTCTGCATATGTATTCAATTCAGCGCCATTAAATTACAATTGAGAACAACTAAAATGTGTTCTTGCACTTCTGCCAATATCAATACATTCAAAACTTCTAACATTTATACAATTTGATTTCCTTCAATTAGAAACCAATTACAATAGTTGAATTGAAATGTTTCAGCTTCTAAAACAGATTACAATAATTACAACATGACAATTTCGGTATGGGAACCAATTACAATGATTAATAAAATAACGATTCATGAACCAATGGTCGATTCCTTTGACTCTTCACCTTCTTCCTTCACTATCTATCATGTTTTGTTCCTATGTCGGATTTGTCATTCTGGTGACACTTGGGCATTATTTGTTGGTTCCTGGAAAAATGCACTTTGTTTTACCCAGCCTCACTATCTCCTTCCACTCCAGGTCAGAAGGGATATCATAGTCCATACCTTCCTTGATTAGGATATCTAGGTCAATGCAAGAGGCATACATCATGACTGGTAGTCCAATCTTCATTGTCTTGAATTGATTCAAGATCTCAAAATATGTGATCAAATATTCCACCAGGTTTTCTCCTTTCAAGTTTTCCTCCAAGATTTCAAACTTAGAGTGATCCATTCTGCATTGAGCGAGGCGAGATTTTTATTCCTCCTGATCATACAGTTTTCCTTTGCCATCCCAAAATAGTGTGAGGCCTTTGATGAAAATTCCTTCAAACAGATCTTTGAATTCTTGTATACTCTACTCCATTTGTATGGCCTTGGTTTAGACTGATTTTAGAAGGTTATTCTTGACAATGACCCTCCTGGCCCAGATGACCAATGTAGTCCTATCTTTGACCCCAATGGTATGAAGTTTTATAGTGGGGATGGAATTCAACAAGTTTATAACATTTTGGAACCACTCTGAGGGTTTCTTTGCTAGGGTTTAATTTACAACACTGCACCTGCTTGTGGTTGTGATGGCCATGCTATATTTGTCATTGATGAAATTCAAGTACACTCTGAACTTAGCAACTTCAACAACAATAGAATCCCAGATTATGTGTTTGTCTCACTGCAATAGTCCTTTGCCTCTCAACCTTGTTTTCAGCTTGTCTACTCTTTCATGCAAATCTTGATTCTCCTTTTGAAACTAGGCCATCCTCTCATCATTTGTTTTCATTTCTTGCTTCAATTTCTCTATATCTCTCTTTAGACCTTTGATTTATCCTACCTTCAGGCTAACTTGTGACATTTCTTGGACAAGTCCTTCAGTGATTGGCCCAACTTATGTAGTAGAAGGTACATCTGCATCCATGTTTGGTACCTATATCTATCCTTGTGACCAGTTCACTTTTTCTTTCTCCAACTCTAATACCTTGGCCTTGTAATTCAATGCCTCTTATCGAAATGCCTCCTTCTCCTATTCTAGAGAAGCCAATTCTTTTGTTTGTGGATTCTCTTTGGGAGACATTTTTAGATTCTTATTCAAGCTTTGAATCAACTTGTATTTTTATTTTAAGGAGGATTTCACTCCCGAGGGCCTTCAGATTCTAGCCTCTTAACTTGAGTTTACCAAGCTTTGTTGGATGTTTTTTCTTGCTTCAACTTCCCTTCTAACTTAATTGCATAGGTTTACAATTTCAAATTATTTAGACTTAGGCCCAATTAATCTAAATACATCATATCATTGGTATTCCAGTGGAATTTCACCTTGTCTGGAGAACTAATGTTGTCGTATTTTAGCTTAATCTCAGACACTTTATCCTCGTCTGCAACTACTATGTTGAATTTCCTCTTCTCTATATCTCTTATTGTGAACATAGAAGACTTGCACTGAAAAATATTTTCTACCTTAGGGATCAACTCCCTCATTTCACTCATAGCCAAGTTTCCTTTCTCATCATATTTCTTTTCCAATTCTTCTTTAAATTGATAGGCTTCTCTAGGTGCCTTATCAAAGATGTGATTTTTGTTGTTGAAATTTCTTGAGCTACCTTAATTTTGTAGCTTGCTTCCTTTACAAACTTCTACATTGCGGGTGCAACTCTCCAACATATCCATATTCACTTGTTCTTTAGGCTCATCTTCCTCCTCTAGATACACTATCTGTGGGGATTGTGTGACCTTCATTTTATTAGGGGCAGTCTGTTGACTACTGGTGCCCAGGGCCTCTGAACTGCTTCTTTTGTTGTAAACACTTACCTTGGGGACTTTAATTATCAACTTCTGAGGATTTTTTCATGTTTGAGTCTGTTGCAGGGTTGCCTCCACTTGTTGTGTTTGAGCTGGTTGCAATATAGATTACATATCATCATAGACATCTAGATTTTCCAATTTGTCAAAACCCTCAACATGCTCATGCTCATAGGGGGCCTGCTTGTTCACTAGTCTTCTCTTGGATATGATCTAATGTGGATCATATATTCTTCCCTATAGCTATGCAAATACAAAATCCTTGAGCTTGGCCTAGATCTGGGATAAACATGATCTTGTCTTGATGATGAAAGGTCCAATGATGAAGGGAAATTTAAGGTTGGATTCCTTATGTAATTTCAGGAAGTGCTCTGTCTCTGATATGATTCTTTGGTTGATGAACTCTAGGGAAAAGACTCTGGGTTCCAGAAAAATAGGTAGAATATAGGGGGATTCATGACATCCATGAACCCATATATCTATTGAATGCATGAACAAAACCTAGTCCCCCACTCTATTTTCTAGATTTGGCTGGAAATAAATCCTCATGTCATCTAAGACTCTTGGCAATCTAGTGTTGAAAATCATGCTATAAACCCTTGACATGACCTTGTTGATAAAAATGAACATTGTGATTCTTTTAAATTCAGTTGATATGAATGTTGCATTAGGGAACTCTCTTGTTTGTCTCCAGAAAATTATTCACCAAGTATGTGTAATATTTGAAATGTCTGACTAACTGAAAATTCACTAGCTGCTTGTGGATATTATCAGCTATGAATCTATAGAATCTGATGCTAACTGACTGAATGGAATCTGACTAGAAAAATTCCAACATAAAACCTACCATGACCTCGACAATGTACTCGTAATTATATAGACCTAAAATCTGACTCAGTATGGAAAAAACACATCAAACTTCAATAACCATGATATTTACACTCATTGGAAGGGACAAACTTTCGAAAATATGCTTTGTTTTGACAATTTTTTGCAAAAATAGGTTTTTGATGTCAGAGGGACATTCCCTATAAACCATGATTAGATTTTCTTCTTCAAACAATTCAGACACTGTGGAGGGGGACTCTGGTATGCTGAGGGTATATCGAATTGACAGACTATCTACTCTACACATGACCTCAAACCCCTGTTTATTTAAGACAACTTTTTATTCTTGAGAATATTGTTCTGCACACCAACCTATGAATTCGGGGAAGGGAATTGCGACCTCAACAACATAAGGGAATACGGTGGCCTGGATTGATTCAAGGAAGGGTATCTATTTCCCTACATTATCAAACAGACTAGCTATGGACACAAAGATGGGTGAAATGGTGCTTTTAGTGTCGAATACATCTGAATGTCTATCAATTAGGGATTATTTGTTTGACACAAGATCTTTTTCTTGTACCAACATAATGATAGGGTCCATGGTGACGATGAAAAATACCTATAAATGAGTGGAAGAGGCATGATATTGGTGCATTTTTTAGCTTCATTTTGAATGGAGCAGTTGCACTAACTTCCAATGCTCCAGTATTTGAAAAATAATAAAATAATGATGCATGCCCCCTTAATATACTTTCTGATTTCAGGGGTGAGGGGAAATGGTTTGGAACAACCTGCTTATCACCTTGAATTTCACCCAGTGGTTCCACGTGGTCCTGAGCCAAAACCATAGTTTTATTTTCGTCCTGCTTTCGGGAATTATCCTTCGCACAAGTTCTCCCCCCCAAAATGATCCCCGACTATTGATCTATAGCACCCACGATATGTGACCCATTGGGTCTCATCAACTCAGTATTTCTGCTAGATTTAGCCTCCTCCCGCTAATCTTAGCAATATCCTCCAGTTTTTCATGCCTCTGCATCAATTTAACACCTCACTAAGTCCTTGAAACTAGATTTCACATAAAAATTGTTATGGTGATAACAACAACAATTGCCTTAAATTCCATTCCAAGGATAATTAATACAAAATAAACCCATTGTGTTTTATTTTTTACTATTATTAAATGCATGCTTGAATTATTCCATTCCAAGGATAATTAATACAAAATAAATCCATTGTTTTTTATTTTTTACTATTATTAAATGCATCTTTGAATTTGTTTGAGCTCCTCAGTGTGTTGTCTATGATGTTGTAAGAATAGGTATTACCTCCCAATTACTATTGCACCATTTTATAAAGGATTTTGTTCAGAAAAATTCGCTAGAGGATGTGATGGTGAAACTCAGTCAAGAATGCCACTAATTCAAATAATCTGCAATTTAAATTATTCATGGTATTGAATGGCCAAATGATGAAACTATATAGTTACATTATTGTAATATTTTGTTAAATAATTTTTTTTAGGATATATTATTTTAATAAAGGAGTGTGGCTTACCATATAGTTACAGAGTGTTACACATATAAAAGACAATATTGTAAAATTTTGTTAAGGATTTTTTTTTTAGGATATATTATTTTAATGATGGAGTGTGGTTTATCTTTAGCTACAATAGTACTTAATAACATAATAGAATTCATTTGAATTTGAACCTCACCTACGATAAATTATTTTAATGATGGAGTGTGGTTTATCTTTAGCTACAATAGTACTTAGTAACATAGTAGAATTCATCTGAATTTGAACCTCACCCTCCTCGAGGATAAAAACAAAAACTTTAATGCGAATTGCACCTTGAAACAATCTATTTCATAGTGCTTAAGCTAATCCATTTGATCTTAATTAAACTAATGTTATATATATATATATATATATATATATATATATATATATATGACCTTTTTACATTAGTTTAATTTCTTTAAAGTTGTTTATAATGATAATATCATTATAAACAACTTTAGGGAAATTTATATATATATATTTATATATGACCTTTTTTTAAAGTTGTTAATAATAATAAAATAAATTAATCTATATTCATTTTTTTTTATTTCTTTATGTATTTAAGGGATCGATATTAAAAAGAGACTATTGTTATCTTTATTAATGGTAAGCATGAGATTCAAACCTGAGCTAATCACTTGCATCTACAAAGTAACCTTCATATTTAGGCTTCCATACTCCATGTAATGTGGCATGCATTTGATGGTTTGAGATTTTCATTCCATGGTGGGAGCGTGTAACATGAAGTAGGGACTATGGATGGAGCCTCATCTTTAAGGAATAGATGTTCATGTTTGTCATGTAACTCTCACTATCTTTCATGATGTTTATTACAATTAAAGTTATTATCTCATTCATGGTCATAAAAAAATTACTGTGTTTATTTCCAACAAATGTTGTAACATCCCCATTATAATTCCTAGTTTAATTCATGCATAATGTAGATATGAATGTGACCATGGCCAATAAATGTAATATGAAAATTGTATTTTTTATTTTTAATAAATAAAATGTGATGACAATTATTGGGGGACATGGATAGAGATGAGGGCTAAGTTTTTCATAAGAGAAGGAAGTGTCTAAGAGGGATCCAAGGGGGGAATTATTTATGGGTATTAATTCAAATGATCCACTTTCCTGAATTTTATTATCATTGGCGACAAAATTCTATTTTATGGTTGAGTGTATGGTGTATGAGATCCCAATCATTAAACTCATGTAAGCGGGTGGGTCTAAAATGTCACATCCCATAGTTATTGAGAGAATGGGGCTGAAGTACAATCAACATTGGGTAGAGTTAGTAGTCAATTTACTTGGGGAAAAGAGAAGAAATTCGTAAGGGGAGAACAATAATTTTTTTTCACAGGAATGTTTTGGCATGAAGAACAAGTAGAGAGCAGGAAAGAAGATAACTGGAGCTACATCAATAAGGCTGAGTGAATTTTGGAGCATGTTGGAGTG
Organism: Picea engelmannii; assembly: GCA_009831015.1. Lineage (NCBI taxonomy): Eukaryota > Viridiplantae > Streptophyta > Pinopsida > Pinales > Pinaceae > Picea > Picea engelmannii. The sequence continues at coordinate 947,243 of ML781206.1, read as the reverse complement.
TTTTTGGAGCGATTTGGAGGTGAATAATGAAGAACCAGGTCTTTTAGGCCTAAAAAGTGAAATCATGTGTGGCTTTCATTCTAACATGAAGTGATTGTTGTTGTTTTCCTAGCAACGACCTCCCTTGAGTACCCAGTAGTGAGATTCCCAATTTCCTATGCTAGAGAGACCCTGACAAATGAACCAGATGCCTGATGGATGGAGAGCGATGAAGGGGTCATTATTTGTGTTGGGTAGGTCAAGAAGAAGAGAGTTGGTGGAAATCCAGATAACTATAGAAGAGCTCTAGTGCGATGTGGGATATTTGAGTTGTGAGGGGATAGTGAGAGACACCCCTTTCTTGTGGATTCCTATCTCCAAATCATGGGTGACTTTTTGTTGAGGTCTGGAACAACAAGTCCATGGTTGGGTGGAACATCCGTCCCAAGAAGTTGGTTTCACAAGTGTTTTAAATTATAATTTTTTACGTGTTTCCTGAGTTAATTTATGAGTTTAGTTGTCGTGCATTTTACTCTGTCTTTGTGAAATATTTATAAGTTGTTGTAAGTGAGTTAATTAGTTGCATTCATGTTTAATTAAAAATTTTGTAGAAGAATATAGTTATGGGTATCTAAAACTGTTAAATATGTGTAGAATTTGTAGTTGGTAAGATACAAGAATTTAATTAGCAAAACAATTTCGAATTTATGTGTATTTCCACAAGTAATGGTCCTTGGTTAAGTTGGGGAATGTTAAAAATTCCATTCCTTTTCTCTCCCTCATGGCCTCCCTGATAGAGCCTATCTAAAAATTTATAATCTTTGATAAGTTTGAGAAGAACCAGTAGGTGATTTGTATTGTAGAAGATCCATAGATGAGAGGGAAGACCATGTTGAGGATCTTTCATTTTTTTCTAAGCACCCTTGTGGTGAATATTCTCTTTTGGTATTTGTAATTCATGATTCTACCGATTCTCTTCCTTGTGAATACCGTAAGTGTTATTATAAACAAAAGTTCATTCCTTGACGGAAAAAACCATCTATGACCTAGTTCTGATCACTTTGTTTGAATTAAGAAGCCTCTTGAGCTATGTAGGTCCCTTGAATTTTCTCCCGATGTATCAAATCGTGTAGGGAAAGTGTTTGAGAAAGTGTCTAATTGATAAGTGTTTGTCGAAAATTTTGTTATAAAGGCTAGGTTTCATATTTTTGTAATGTCTCTTCTTGGGAATACCATACTCTTGTGGGTGATTTCCATTGATTATTTGGTAGATTTAAAGTAGAAATTGGAGCTTTTAGATGGAATTCCTATGAATTGGAAGTGTCATCATTTTTAGGGTAAACTAATGGAAAATAAATGTATGTTGTATAAAACTTATGTAAAGATTCAACCATTGATTTGGTACAAAAATTATAGGGAGTAGTGGTTTTGGGTTGTTTCTCTCTTACTTCTTCTTGGGCTGACCGAGGTTCTTATATAAATAGGTTTCCAACAAAACCCTAAAAAACTATCGACCCTCCTGGTAAAATAGAAGGCAACGCTGTGCACATGGTGCACAACATAGTCTCACCTGAGAAAATGTTTATGGGTGACTGCAATACTCAATTGTTGGCATTCTAGGAATGAGTTGGGACCTGTGTTGGGTTCTTTCTTCCTTATGCATTTTCCTAGTTAATCATTCCATTACTTCTATGATTTATTTCTCTTTAAACATATGCATGCATACTCATATATATAGTTTAACCATTCTTTATTTAAGCTAAATATAAACATAAAGTAAATCATTCATTAAAAATAATGCATAACACAAGGTTTATCGTGGTTCACCCCCCTAGGGCTATGTCCACAAAGATTTGGCTTATCTTCTCTTTTATTTAACCTGCTGCAAAATCTTGTGTTGTGCGTATTACATCTTCATTAATACAATCAAGATTGAGGGTTAGAACCCCTTTTGAGATAGACTATATCACACCAGGCTCCTCAACATGTGACTTGACCCTCATAGACTAGCTTATTCAACTCTTCTCCAAGCTTATTACAATCAACCACCCGCAAATTCATACTAATCAACTCCCTCTGTTATGATAGTTTTGTATCTCTCACACACACACTTGTTCATATCTTTATCTCTCTTACATACCTCTCCTTTTTACCTAGACCTCTCGGGTCCTTATTTATACAATTTTATAGGCTTATAGCCATTAAAATCCTTATAAAAAAGCCCTAACCCTATCATCGTTAGGCTTGTCTCCCTGTGCGCCACATTGCTTTTTCTCCTGCATGCTACTTTTCCTTATTTTTCTGCATGCTTCTTTCTTTCCACCTATTGCACGCACTCCAAAATTAGGTCTTCCTTCCGTAAAATAAGTATTTCCCCAAAACAGATCCTTCTCCAAAAATAGACCTGTGCCCAAAATAGAATTCCTTCTCAAAATAGGTTTGTGCCGAACAGGCCCCCAACATTGACATGTGGCTTGTCCTGAACCACTCAAGTGGTGCACTCTCCCTATATAGCCTTTTCCAAGATGTGAAACTTTCCTTCTAATTCATGCCATTTAGATCTCACTTACACAACTTTATCTATGAGCTCCTCCACCCTCTGCACTATGATTTGTTCCTTCAGAGACTCTGCAGTCTCGACATGATCTTGAGCCATCCTTGTATTCTCCTCCTCCAGTTCAACAATTATTTGTGTTCCTTGGTCCTAGAGGCATTCTAACTAGTCTTTCATTTCTTGCTTGTTATTTTGTGCAATCTTCAATTCTATCTGGAGGGTCTTGATATCCTATGTTCCTTTCAATAATTTTGTAATGCTCATGGCCTTTTGTCGTTGCTTCATCTCCTACATTGCAGTTTTGATTTTATCCTCTTTTTTGTCTAGTTGTTGGACCTTGTCATATTCCTCCAATGTCATACATAGTTGTGCGGTCCTGTCAAAACATTTTGTAACATTTTTAGCTTCTCTTTCCATCATTTCTATTTGTAGGGATGCATGTTGTTCCCTTTCAGCTGTAAATTTGGGATGAGTGGTTGGTGTTAATTTTTCCTTGAGTTCATCGATCTCTTTATTATAATATTCGAGCATCTGCATGATGATTTGAATCTGTTCTTGAGCACTTCTCACAGCTTCCTAGTTATGTCTGGTATTTTTGTGAAGACTTCCTTCATCTTCTGCTCCAATTTATCTTCACACTGCTTCTCCTCCTGTGTCTCTAGCTGGACCTTCTCTACCAAAATTTTTAGTGCCTCTTTGTCATCTCTAGTGACTTGAAATTATGTCATATATTCTCTATCTCATGATTGCACTTCCTTTGTGACACTGACTTGTAGCTTGTATAGTTCCTTTGTTGGTATTTTCACCAATACCAACTGTACTTGCGCCAGGTCTTTAAGTGGCATCTATGTTATGGCCTCATCACACTGCAACATATTTGTTGTTATCTCGAAGCTAGGACTTGGTTGTGCTATGAGTTGGATTGTGTCTTCCTCATTATTCATGGTTTTGTCCCCTTCTTCTGTCACTTGAGGGATCAGTTCTTCTCCCCTCTCTTTTATTTGGGTTGTGTGTATCTATTCTAGGACTTGCTTAATGTCATCCAACTCCTTCCTTATTCTCCCTCTTTGGTTCTAGGCCTCCTCATACACTTCTGTTGCATGGTAATGCACTTTTTCTGCTACTATATCAAAATCATCCTTGGTGATTGTGTATTCTAGGATCTATTTGTGGGCCTCGGCTTTCTTGCACAGCCCACATGTATGTATGATTAGCCATTTGGGTGGCCCTATCTCTTGTGGAGCAGTTATTGATGGAGTTCCTTGTGTCATTGTTTTCCTCCTTCTTTGTTCCTCCTACATGGAGGAATTTTCCTTATTTCATATCTTCTCGTCCTTATTTGGGGCATTTTTCTTCTTCTGTTGCGTTGTCTTTAGACCAGGCTTCGCCTGCTGTGTTTGTTTCTTGGTTACGTTGCTTCCCCCTGCAAATATATTGTATGACCGTACTTACACTTCTTTCCCTTTGGGAATGTCCTTGGTGATGATTGGGATCTTCCAATCATCTTTCCAGTCTTTCATTTCCCATTCAAATTCCCATGTGTTGATGTAGAATCAAAGTTGTAGCCATTCTTTGTCTGGATCCCTACACACCTAGATCCACATATTGTTTCGCGTAGCCTTAATGTTGGCTATCCCATGGTACTGCGATACCACATCAGGATCTATTCTCCATCTGTTTTCTATATTCTCTTGCATGTCGCAGAGATAGTGAGAAAATGTGTTTTAATTACCACTTCATCACTTGGAATCATAAGTGCTTCCCAACAATGTGTACCATGTTGCATGACATCATCCTACTCTATCGTAGAGATATGAGTAGGTAGGTTCTTTCCATCTAATTAGCGCCATCAGTATAATGATACAGGAGTAGTGGAACTTGGTTCCCAAGTCCTGCACATCATTGCAGTCGTATAGGAACATATTTAATAATTATGGGGCCCAACAGATCATGGTGTCATTTTCACACTGTGCTACAACTGCGACAACTTCCACGGTGACATCCTCCTTGTGAAATTTTCGAAGGCGTTTTCATGCCATCAATTTTGTTTCCATTCAGTTGGTTGTGTCATTGATCTATTTTATGATAATGCCATGCGAGCCCCTTTTTGTCCCATAATTTTTATTCATTTCTTCCATGAGTGCCTTTTTCTTGCTTTTATCATCCTTGTACTATGCAGGATTCTCACCATTTGATGTTAGTCCTGTGATGAATGAAATTAATTCGACATCGATGGAGATTAGTTCATCTAGCCACAAAAATCCTCCATAGAGGACGGCCAATAACTTCTTGATGTAGTTGTTCACATATTTCCCCCTTCCTAAGTGGGGAATCCCCAACAAATTAAGAATCCCTATGTTTACCAAGCCTGCCACCAACTACTTTGGTTTCAACACTAGATCTCCTAATGACCTTGTGCCCAGGCTCTCCATATATACTTGTTGTACAAATTATGGGAATTTTTTGGTTTCAGAGACATCATGGTATGCATAACGTAACCTTTTGATGCATCCCAATAAACTTGGTGTGGCCTGCACCCCATATCGAATGCATGGAAAAAATATAGAGGCGTTAGGTTGCTTGCATGTGGACCGCACAATGGGTTGTTTCCCCTTTCTTTGTGTTGGCACGCTAGATGTCCTAGCTTCTAGTTCTCTTTATTCCTAGACTAACTTAGGTTTCCCCATGATATCTTTGAGTTTCACTTCCTCTTGTTTCATGGACCCCACCATAGGTTTTGGACTTGGCCTGTCAGATTCTATCCTTTCACTATCAACACCATTTGTTTTTTGGGATTCTTTTTCACTGGAAGGTTGATGTATGTTTCTTGTTGCTAAAGGGTCATGTCCCCATGCAATTTCATGTGATTCGATGTCCATCCCGACCATCTTCGGGGCTTTCCCCTCTTCCTCTATTAGTGTGGTGCTCACTAGTTTGATTTGTGGTGAAGGAATTGTGTCAACATCGACAATTCCCTCTGTTTGTGTAAACACTTGTTCTGCCTCTGCAGTTTCCTATAGTGACATATGGATATTGCATTTTTTTTGTGTTGTTTGGTCAGGTGCACCAACCTTTGGAGGTGCCATCATGGGTAATTCTTCTTTCTCTATCTGAAATCTAGCTGCTACTATCTCTTAACTCACCTATTCGCCACTCATCTTCGTGCTCCTTTGTTTCGCGGGTTTGTAAATCCACAATACATATCATTTGGCCCATGTTTTAGTTATATATGAGGTTTCATAAATTCCCTAAATATTCTCAAAGATTCTTATTTTATGGTCATAAATGTGTTAAAGCTTGTCAAGCATGCTCATTAAGTTTCATAAATGTTGAATTTACACCTTTTTACCTCGATGACCAGTGTTTGTTTTTTCGACCTTTGGCCCATTTCCTAGTGCATTGTAACTTTTCGGTGTGTCATGCATTTCTATTGTGAATATTCCCCTAGTGCACTATGTTTTCTTCCTATCATCCATATGTTGTGTGCGGTCACTTTTTATTTTTGTTGAGCTAATTCCACTATCTGTTGCACACAATACTTCCCAGTATTTGGTATTTTCCTTCTTTTTTTACTTTTGTCTTCCTTTCTCTACTTTTGTCTTCCTTTTTATGAGTTTTATTTCCTAATATCTACCATATTACACTATATACATGACTTTCTTACTGTGTTGTAACTTTTAAGAATTAGTAGGTCAACTGTCCCTATACAGTTTCAGTCGACTATCATTGATCATTCCTTTCTGTTATGTTCCTCCCAAGTATTTTGGTGTCATAGATCCCCCATATGTAACAATATTTACTTCATATGGCCCTAGCCAATGCATTCTAAACTTACTAGTGTGTGTAATAATTAGTTGTCATAGCGAAGAACTAGGTCTCCCTCTCTAAAACTCTTCTTTTTAATATGTTTGTCATGTCAGAATTTGTCCCTTTCTTTTTTTACTTCCTGGTGAAATCCTATCAGAATATTGTCCTCTTCCATTTCCATTATTTTACTTAACCTCTCTTGTATCATGCCTCTTTCTCTCATGTTGGTAATTGCTACTACGCACAGACTGGGTACCAGAAATTCTAATGGCACTACTGCTTCCTGTCTATACACCAATATGAATGGTGTATGTCATGTCAACTTATTTCATGTGGTCCTATATTCCCATAACACTACTGGTATTTTTAAGTCCTAATCATCCTTGTTGACATTGCATATCTTAGTCAAATCATTTTCCAGAATCTTATTGAAAGCTTCTACTATTCCATTTTCCTAAGGATGATATGATGTACTCTTCTGGTGATAGACTTCAAACTCCTTAGTCATAGACTTGATGGTATTATTAATAAAATGAGTTCCTTGGTCACTCATCAAAATCCCGAGACATCCAAATCTAGTGATCACTTGCTCAATTAAGAAGTTTGTTGCTATCTTTACGCTACAATATTTGACTCGTGTTGCTTCTTCCCATATCGTTAAGTATTCAATCACAGTGATGATATATCTATCTCCTGAAATTTTTTCTAGTGGATTAATAGGTCAAACAAAGTCTATTTCCCATTTGTCAAATACCTGTAGAGTCACTTGTGGTCTTAGGGGCACTCATCCCTTATGTTGGGTTTTCCAACCCTCTGACAGACATCACAGTTCTAGCAATATTCCTTGGCATATTTATGGATTGTTAGCCACCATAATCCTATGTGCAATACCTTATGCATTGTATCTTTCCATGCATAGTGTCCTCCAACTATACCTTCATGATATTATACTAAAATTTTTGGTCGTTCATGTTCCAATACACACCTTCTCAAAATTATATTTGTGCCCAACTTGTATAAATGTCCTGCAATCAGTTGATAGTTTGCAGCTCTGAATAAAAGATTTTTCTCATGCTTCGTGCTAAATTCCCATGGCACAACCCCTGTACTTAAGTATTCAATAATATCAATGAAGTATTCATCAATTATATGTATTGAAAATAATTGTGCATCAGAGAAGTTGTCTTCCAAATTATTAGGTTCTTCTCCATTGGTTACCCTTGACAGGTGACCAGGTCATGCATTCATATTTCCTGGCTTGAATATCACTTAGAAATCGAATTCTTGGAATAATAATAAACATCTATAGATCCTCCCCCCTAACACTAACTTGTTGACTATATATATGAGGGCAGAATGATATGTGAACATTTTAAAATGTTTACCCAGTAAATAGTGCCTGAATTATTGAAGTGTGTATACCGTAGCTAGGTTGTCTCTCTCTTTGGTGTTGTAATTCTTCTTACAAATGCTATAGGATGTTCTAAGTCCCCTTCTCCTGGCTAAGCCAAAATTGCTCCAAGTGCTATAGTTGATGCATCTATGGGCACATGAAATGCCTTTTCCCAATCTGGAAATACTAATATAGGCATTGTCACCATATTTTCCTTTAGAGTGTACAATCCTTGCTAACAATCCCCATTCCACTGAAATATGTTTTCCTTATTTAACAGTTTCTCCATTGGTGCAATGATCTATGCATACACCTTTATAAACTTCTGTAGTAGCCTGTATGTCCTAGCGTTGCTCTTAATTGGCTTACTAATTTTGGTGGTGGTAAATTCACAATGACTACGATATTATAAAGTGTTGAGGAAAAGGTATGGAGAACCTTACTAAAGAATTTTCAGATATTGTCAGGCTAAGGCAAGATAGTTGGGAATGTCACACACGTATTAAGTACAGGGGACCAATGTTGGATTGTTTTATATATTATATGTAAATGTGAAAACAATAAATAAAATTAAACATAAATTACATAAGTGTGTACATAAATTACATGAGTGTGTACATGGAGATAAAAGAAAAAAATGAACCAAATCATGAAAATACATATGTAAGACCAAAATCATAAAATTGATCTTTGTATTGATTTCATTATGAGATACAAGACTAAATTCTCCTTACAAAACCCTATGAGGGTAGGGACCAAAGTCATATTTAGAATCCTCCGATGGGAACCATACAAAAATAATTTGACAACAAAAGAAAATTGAACCTAAATATCTAGATCAACTTGCCACAAAATGTTTTCACTTGACTCTGCAAAATATTCTTTATCCATCATAAAATTTAATTTATGAACAAACAAGAACACAAAGATTGCCAAAAATAAATCAAATACCTTTAAAATAATTTTTTGAAATATATGATTGAGTTTTGAATCTTGTTTCCTTCAATAAGACTCTTCTCTGATCAAGATGGTTAAGCCTTCTAGTAAACTCAGAATGGATGAAATATGAAAGTATGTCACTAGTATAGAGAAAACCTTATGGCTAAAGTTCTACTTCTATTTTCTCCCCTTGTCTCTTCATTTGATTCAAATTTTATTCCTTCTCAATAAGTTATGGTAGTTCAACTACCTTTCTTTAGTTAAGACTAATTAGCTTAACTTAGTAGTTGAGACAAATAATAATAATATATATAAATAAGGGTATAATTAAATAATAACTAAATAGGTGGAACCCCCTGTGACTCCCATTTATTTCTTTTAATAATCATCGAACATGAAATATAAAACTCAATCATTCGATCCAAATATCCACAACTCTTGAGTAACTCTGGATGCTTCTGTATAAAATACTCATCTTCCCAAGTGGAATCTTCAGTCGATATTTTCTTCCATTTAATGAGATACTCTCAAATGGATCTATTGCTCAACTGGCGAATTCTTGTGTCACTGATGGCTTTAGGATCCAATATGATTTTTCCTTCCTCATCAAGTTCTGGAAATATAGTTTGAACTGGGATCTTGTCACCTATAACCTTCTTTAAGCATGAAACATGGAAAACTGGGTGTACTCGTGAAGATGTAGGCAACTCCAATTTGTATGCCATAGTACCAATATTTTGTAACACCTTATAAGGGCCATAGTACTTTGGTGATAATTTATTATCCTTCTTGGATTGCTTGAGTGACATCTGTTTGTATGGTTGTATTCTTAAAAACACCCAATCCCCTACTTCAAAACTTCTTTCACTATGGTGTTGATCTACTTGTTGTTTCATACAATTATGTGCCATGGTCAGGTTGTCCTTTAATATTTGGAGAACTTGTTGTTGATGCTCGATGTGATCTTCCACTACTTGAACCTTAGATTTTTGTTTTAGAGAAGAAGTGATGGAAGGAGGGTGGTATCCATAGAGTTCCATAAATGGTGTCATTTTTGTTGCAGTATGAAAGGAAGTGTTATACCACCATTCTGCCAAGGGTAACCATTTGAGCCATTATGTTTGTTTATCAGAGACAAAGAAACAAAGGTAGCCTTCAAGACATTTGTTCACTATCTTATTTTTTCCATCAGATTGAGGATGATAGAATGAGATATGAGCCAATTGAGTACCCAAAAAAGAAAATAATTATGTCCAAAAATGTCCAGTGAAGATGGGATCTCTCTCACTTACAATAATCTTTGGGTTACCATGTAGCTTTTGAACTGTCTCCATGGATATGGTGGCAATTGTACTGGCTTTGAAGGGATGAGAGAGTGCAGAAAAGTGTGTGTTCTTTTTCAGTCTATCAACAATCACCATGATGACACTCTTTCCTTCAGACTTCGTTAACCTTGTGATGAAATCCATGGAAACCTCCTCCCAGTGCTGACTCAGGATAGCTAATGGTTGTAAAAGACCTAGGGTCTTAATCGTTTCCACCTTATTTTGTTGGAAAATCAAACATTCTGCCACAAACCTTTGAACATCAGTTTTAAGGCCATCACAAAAAAATCCTTCTTGACCCTATGGTAGGTTTTCAAAATTTTTGAGTGTCATCCTACTGGAGAGGTGTGCAATTCCAATAGTACCTTTTGTTTGATTTGAGAGTTCTTACATAAATATAAGAGATATTTGTACCATAGTGAATCATTTTTCCATGTAAATGCATCTGATGCATTGGACTCCTTCTGCAACCTTTGAATGAGAGTCCACACTTTTTCATCATTATTCCATTCATCCCTTGCTTCTATTATTCAATCAGGTTGGATGATTGAGATAGCATGGAGAAATCCCTCAACATCTTCATCCTTTCTTGAGAGTGCATCTGCTACAACATTTTTCTTCCCTTTCTTATAGACGATTTCAAAATCATAACCTAATATCTTGGTTACCCATTTTTTTTGTTCTTCTAAAGATAGTCTTTGTTCCAAAAAGTATTTAAGACTATCATGATCTATTTTGACCTTGAAGTGCCTACCTATTAGGCAAGAATGCCATTTCTTCAATTCATGTAGTATTTCCATCATTTTCTTCTCATAAATGGGTTTGTGTAAGTCCTTTCCCTTGAGTGGCTGACTTTCAAAATCCAGGGGCCTTCTTTCTTGCATTAGGAAAACACCAATTCCATTTCTCAAGGCATCACATTCCACAATAAAGGTTTTTGTGAATTCTGGAGTGGTCAAGACAAGAACTTTTCACATCACCTCTTTAAGTTGTTCAAAAGCTTTAGTTGCCTCTGGATTCTATGAAAATGCCTCCTTCTTAGTTAGTGTTGTTAAAGGAGCTACTATTCTTCCATAGTGCCGAACAAACTTGTGGTAGTAACTTGTCAAACCCAAAAATTCTCTAAGATTCTTCAATGTTTTGGGAATCGGCTAGTCCATCATGGCCTTAATCTTGTTAGGGTCTACCTTGACACCTTCATGAGATACAATATGACCCAAATACTCTACCTCCTTCACTCCAAAGAAACATTTGGATGGTTTGGAATATAGTTGTTGCTCCTTTAGTAGTTGTAGAACCTTGTCAACATGTCACACATGATCCTCCCAAGACTTGCTATAGAATAACATATCATCAAAAATAATAACACAAAGTTTCAAAGGAAGGGCTTGAAAATGGAATTCATAAACCCTTGGAATGTGGAAGGTGCATTTGTAAGGCCAAAAGGCATGACCAAAAATTCATAATGGCCTTCATGAGTTCAGAATGCTATTTTTGGGATATCTGCTTCCTTCATTCTAATTTGGTGATACCCTGAATAGAGATCCAACTTTGTGAAATAGATTTCTACATGTAGTTCATCTAACAATTCATCAATGAAGGGAATATGAAACTTATCTTTAATATTGATCTTGTTGAGCTTTCTATAATTTGGACACATATGCCATAAGCCATATTTATTGAATACCATTACCACCAGTGTAGAGTAAGAACTTTGGCTAGGTCTAATAATGCTAGCCTCTAACATTTCTTCAACCATGTGCTCAATTTCACTCTTTTGGGCATAAGGGTATCTGTATGGCCTGATGTTAGGAGGAACACTCCCAGGAATTAGGTGAATATCATGATCATGATTTCACATGGGTGGAATACCTTTGGGAATATCTTCAAATACTATGGAATGCTTATCAATGATCCCTTGGAGATCTAGAGGAATAGATGGCTTAGATGTTTGAACATCTAGTGAGCATAGTTGTGAAATAACACCTTGATGCCCCTTTTTCAATAAATGTGTCATGCCACTAGAGCTTATCACCTTACCGGGTTTCCCTATGATACCTCTTAACTCAATTTCTTTTCCTTCCAATGAAAATTTCATGAAAAGTTATTGAAAATTAAAAGCCACCGTTCCTAATGATTGTAACCATTGGATTCCTAGTACAACATCAACACCACCCATGGGTATAGAAATCATTGGAATATTCATTACATATTCCCCCATAGTAAGATTGATCTTATTGCATTTTCCTGAGGAATTGATAGTTCCTCCATCTGCAATCATTACTTGAAAATCTGGCGCTGGATATACAAAGCAATTGAGATCTTTGGCTAATTTATAGTGAATGAAATTATGAGCACTACCAGAATCAATTAGGACTATTACCTTTTTCGTTTTGATATATCCTTCAATCTTGAGGGTTTGAGGAGTGCTAATTCCAGCCAATGCATTACATGATATCATGGGAGTCAACTCTTCAGAGGAAATTGCTTCTACATTTTCATATTGAGATGGTTCTTGTTCTTGTTCTTGTTCTTCTCCCTCTTCACAATCTATGTAGAATAATTTCTTCTCACCACACTTATATCCCTTACTATACTTACTATCACAATTAAAGCATAAAAATTTTTCTTTTATTTCCTCCAATTGTTGAGCTTCCAACCTTGTAGGTTGATGTGTTTTAGAAGAAGGAGCATTATTCTCTCTATAGCTGTTAGGATTGGTCCTTCTAGTAGCCATAGCCATATTTTTACTTTCAACATTTCTTGCCACCCTAAATGCATTTTCCAATGATTTGGGTTCCCAAAGGTGAACTTCATGTTGAATGTTATCCTTTAAAGTTCCTATGAATACATCAATCAAGTGCTCATCTGGAATATCTATCACCTTTATATTCAATCTTTGAAAGTTCTCAATGTGCTTTGTAACTGAACCCTTTTGCTTGAGATTTATCAATTGGATAAAGAAGGCATTGCTCCTTATATCCTCATAGTGTGCTATCATTTCTTCCGTGAAAATTCTCCAAGTGACGAGTGATTTGCGAGAACAAAGCCATTGATACCATACAAATTGATTGGGTTCTAAATATAAAGAAACAATTTGTACCTTTTGTGTATGTGGCACATTATGTAGATCAAAGAATTGCTCCATCTGAAGTATCCATGTTATTGGGTCCTTACCATCAAACTTCCTAATATCAATCTTAGGATCGTGGTTGGTTTTCAACCCAAAGTTGGAGTTTCTCCATTCTTGATTCATCTTTCTTGTGTCCTCTTCATGAATTTCATGGGACACATTTTCACTTTCACGTGTCCTCTCTATTAGGAATTTTTTCATTCCTTCCATGATCTCCCTTTTTAATCCATCCATCTTAGTATCCATTATTGCCTCCAATTTTCTTCAGTTGAATCCATCATCCCTTGTAGTTCATCTTTTGTCACTGTCTTCTTTTGTAATTCACTTATGTCCCTATAGATTTCTTCACTTTCATCAAGAGTCCAAGTAGAAATTTTTGGAGGCTTATTTGGTGTAGAAGTTTCCTTTTTGGGTGGCATGTTGGCCAAGTATCACTTTTGAACCTTGACTTTGAGGTGGTTCTTCTGGACAATCTTTCTTTTGCTGTATCTCCAATGTTTCGGCCCTTCTGGGTATGAAACTTTATTTTTTGTAGTTCTCTGATATTTTTTCTTTGAAATTCCATGCGTATGATCAAAATTGGATGTGTCGAGTGGAATTTATGGTAACTTCCACACAACTTGCTGATTTTTGGCCTTTCCAGGAGATCTCATTTGTATAGCATGCCCCACACAAAATAATTGATATAAAATTCTAAAACTTGTACCGGAAATACTACAGACTATCCAATATCCAATGCAACTAGTCTCAGTCAATTTGAATACTCTAGGAAGAATTTATTATTGTTTTACCTAGAACACCGTCTTGAGACTAGTCAATAGGACTAGTTAGATACCCTATCTTCCACAGGGTGTATCTACAAATGTAATATGACCCAAAAGATGAAATTTTACCAAAGATGCCTTACTAATTTATGTGAATATCCTCTGGAGTGAAGGGTTTGAAATGTTATAGAAATTTGTTTATAGAGAAAATTCTGCAATGCCTCAGTTCAGGATGATTCAAGAACCCTATCTTGCGCAGGTTGTATATCTGAAATTATAAGGCCTCAGGAGATGAAATTTTAATCCAACATACCTTGATTCATATGCTAAATATTCTCCAAGATGTTCCTTCTAAAACATTGTCGAAAAATAGTTATAGCAAAAATTCCAAGGCATCTCAGATGTAGTAGCGAAACCCTAAGACCTTGACCTCTCATACCATATGTTAAGAACCAAATATCAACATAGCATAGAAAAACCTCAGAATAAGTACCCAACGCCTTGAAAAAGAGATAAATTTAGATAATAAGCCTCTTCGGGGTCGACAACCTCCTTATGCCCATATAAATGTACAATTACAAGATGATTCAAAATGAAAATGTTTCCTTGGTATATATAGGAGACTAGGAGGTATAATTACAACTAATGGCCTAAAGACGACATAAATAAAATAAAATTACTCATATAATATGCCCCAATTAAGGGGTAATGAGCCACTATTTAGGGATTAACACATATTCATGATTAAATATCAACAAAATATAATATGACCATAACCAAAAATAGTTCTATATCCATGTTGTCCAAAAATAATTCCTACATATATGCTTGTTGTCCAAAAAATATCAAAGTAAAAGGCTATCCTCAAGATATAAAATAACATTAACCATCATTAAAAACAATATTTACTATAAGAGGCATTTGGCCTCTTTTCATTGATGTCCTCTTTTGATATTTCTTTTACATCCTTAGGCTGATTGGAACCTTGACATTGGACTGCACTGAAAATGTGAGAACAATCATCCTTAAGATGAAGACGTGAAGAAACAGATTCACAGGACTCTTTGGATGATTTGGAGGCAGTGGCCACTCCTTTTCCTCTATCTTGCATAGGCTTGGGAATGTTAAGGTCCTAACCCGCACATAGGTAGATCAATGTATTCGGATGTAATAAAGGTCAATATTAATAAGACCTTTCAATAAAATAAAATAAGGAGGATGTAAGAAGACCTAATAGAAGCTTCCGCTTCTAGAAGGATCTTCTTCTAGATGCTTCTTTTTAGTATAAATAGGAGTTGAGGGTATGAGAACCCTAGCTTGGATATTATTGTAATAGAGAGATGCTCGATTGGAGGTTGCCCCCTCGAAGAGGCCTGTGAACATTGCTATCTGATTCAAAGTGCTATTTCTATTGCTATTTCATGAATCATTTCTGTGTATTGTGAAGATTATGCTGGATATTTTACTGTTGTTCTGTTATTTCTAGCATTTCGTCTCTGTTCTGTATATTTTATATATCTGGTATCTTGCAAGTGGTATCAGATCACTTTCCTTGGCAGAAATTGTGGGTATTTTTTTTTTAGGGTAGAGACGTATTCCGACGTCTTTAAGCCACAGAGATCTGTCGTTACACGCATAAACCCGCGGTTGAGGGATTCATACATGCAGGAAATACAAGTGGTTCTTAAGCGCGCGTTTGTTGGCCACCCTTGTAACCTCTGTTGGTACCCCTTCGAGTGGTAGCGCATCAGACAGCACCTGTGTACGGACCGACCTAGATTTCCTGAAGCCCTTTGTAGATAAACCTATCGGCTGCCGGACTGCTATAGTGTCACCGAGAAAAACACTCGGGAAGATACTCTCTAGTACCTAGGTAGTCAGGTAGTATGGCTAAGGGTACGGTCTATCCTCCTTAGTTAGTGCCCTGAGATATTGGGCTGAGTACTACTGTTGGACCCCGCACATATATCAGAGAGCTATAGCACAGGGAAAACCCTTGTTTGTAGAACCCTGTAATACCTAACCCTTGGGGAACATAAACAACAATATAAACAAATTAAACTGGCAAGATCTATTAACCCGCATCTGTATTCGGGTTGCTAAGTGAATACTCTCTGGTTCAGAATTTGGGGATTTCAGCACTGCAACATTTTTTAGACCAAAGCATAACTCCGCAGCTGTAAATAAATAAATAAATAAATAAATATATATATATATATATATATATATATATAGATATATGAGACCTATTCCATTAGATTCATCTTTTCACCCTCATCACTTTCCTCCATATCATTTTTTGCAAAAATTTCTGACCCCGCTGCACCCTTTTCAGTTCACCCATTTTTTCACCATTATTTGAGACCTATTCCATTAGATTCATCTATTTTCCCTTATCACTTTTACCCATATCA
>ML781206.1:907707-917810 GCA_009831015.1 Picea engelmannii | reverse complement strand
CATCTTCATACGAACATCTTCATGCTGCAGATTTAATAGCTCCATGCATTCATGAAACTTGAGGAGGTGTTCTGCAGGATTATCATCTTTCTCCTCTCGGAAGACAGGTAGAAAATCTCCCCATTCTGACATATCAGGGACTGTATGTGGGAAACCAGGAACTGAAGAGAAGTCGAGAGGTGCAAACCTCCAAGCCAAAAGAGAAGCAAATGCCTTTGACATCTGAATATTGTGGAGTCACCACTGAATTCGTCCTTCATGGAGTCGCCAGATAGATGATTACAACCTGATAGTGTCTATTCCTTGTCTATCATCAAGAAATAGATCTGCTTGTCGTTCTCCCAGGAAGATAAGGTTCTAAACTCGCTCCTCGACAACGACGCCAATTTGTTATCACTCCAAGAAGCCCTCTGTGGTTGCAGACCAGAGGTGCTTGGTAACTTAAGAAATGAATGTTTTTTGTATTTTGTGAATGTGGATCAATGGGACAACTCAATATAGCTTATGGAATTCAAACATGAAAATGATAAACAAATAGACATTGCTCTCAAAGATTGATTAATCAGCAGATAGCTTTAAAGTGGGTGAAGAAAAGATTGTAACTAAACCAGTACAATGTAGGGTCTAAGAGAAAATCAAAAGACTTATTATAAGGATATGAGCTAAAAAATGGGATAACAGCCATTCAAAGCTTGACAACACAGATAATAATGCAGAAGAAAGGTGGAAAACTGACAATCAAAATTGAAAGGAACCTGTGATCTGTATTAACATAAAAAATTATGAGTACAATAGCCAATTATTCTATCCAAAATCGAACCCCTTAGAGCTCCAAATGTTTTTGGCTTTATAGCCTCTTACAATCAGTTTCAGATCCTAAAACAATGGATCTGATATTCTAAAAATAGAAAGTCAAAACTAATTCACAAAAGATAAGGAAAGATCCTCAAGATGAGGTCAACCTCTATCTTTTGGTCTTCAAACATTGATTGATAGTTGATGAAGTGTAGCCTAGCCTTCCAAGGTTCTTTGATCTGCTCCTTTGAAAGTGGAATTCGAATTTGATGATGTGTGCCAAAAATCCCTATCATTTTGCCCTTGAAAATCACTAAATCTAGTCAAAAAATTTCCCTTTTGACTTTCATCTCCAAGAATGGCCTTCAGATTTTGATTTGATAATTCATAACCAGCTTATTGAAGAAGGATTTAAACCATTCAAACCCAAAAGTTCTTGATCTGGGCAAAAATTTGACTATTCTGGCCGTGACATCTTTCAACGGTGCACTTGCCTGAAAAATCTGCTCCTGCGCTGTTGAAAGTAGCCACTTTCCACAGCTAACTGGTCATAAAATATCGATTTGCGCTGTTGAAAGCGGACAGATTTTCAAAATCAAATTTCTCGGTCATAAAAAATCTGTTTTTCATGTATGAATAGTCGATCGACATCTAGAGAATCTAAGTTATCCAATGGTGTTTTTATATCTTCATTTGGAACTTGGGAAGGGATTTAAAAGTGCCCTGAAAGTTTAAGTATCATTCTTTCCATTTGCAATTCAAAACTCTAAACGGTTCTTTGTGAACAATGTCTGATATGGAACCAAAGATATGATTTGAAATGTGTATGAGCACACGTGATTCCTACTTTGTGCAGCAATGGCCTGTGGAAACACCTCTGCCAAATGCTCGCTTGCCATTTTCACCAGTGCGCGACCCCTTTGAAAGCCCCTGTTAGCTGCGGAAAGTATGCACTTTCCACAGCGCACTGCTTTGTATAAGATACTTCTTAGTTGCGGAAAGTAATAACTTTCAACAGCGTGCCATATCAATTGAAACCGCTCCTTAGCTGTGGAAAGCATGTACTTTCCACAGTGCACCACCCGTGACTGATTGTCAAACCTTTTAAGATTTGTCACTTTCAACAGCGCATGAACTGCTGAAAAAGAGCTCCTTAGCTGTTGAAAGTGGGCACTTTCCACAGCGCAGAATGAATATTTGAAAACACGTTAGCAATAGCCATGATATCCACTACAAAATTCAACCGAAAGAACGGTTTCATTTTGGGAGTTAACAGAGAAATTCAACACAATTAAAACCAAACTGCATCAAGTGTTCTTAAGAGGCTAAGAACACATCCTAAGCCATTCACCATACAACGTTGGTATAATAACTTTAATACTTGATGCATAAACATATTGGGTTTGAAACCCATGCACAACTGGTGCTAATTTATTTTATCATTACAAAGTTTTCAAAATCGGCCAAGACTTTCGTGGATAATCAACCAACTAACCAAGATTTAATGCAAATAACAAATACTCCCATTGTATACTTTTATTTCCTTTATTCACAGAGTTCTTTTTTTATTTATAATAGAATGTATTTAAGCACGTGATGGAACACAACATATGCCAACAACTCTTCAACATATGAGCTTGGTGTCACAACTTTCAATATTTGTTGTGTAACACACTAGGTTCGAAAACCATGTGAACCTAGTGTTATTATTTAACATATTACAATTAAAACTAGAAACAAACCCATGGATATATGACAAATGAGACACAAATATCCAACCTCTCAATATTGGATTAACCATTGATAATAGACATCAAGGTCAGAGTTTAAAATTTCCACTCATCAACAAAAGAAAAGAGGTATGGGAAAACCTTTCAAGGGGTTTGCAAAAAAGAACATTTTAACCATCTCTTATCACAAGACCTATCCACAGGCCCATCATGGAGGCCAAAAAGCAAATATGCCCATACATATACAAACAGTTGACAGGGAGTTTGAAGAAACCTCTAATTTTAGTGACCAGATATGAGTGAAACCTAAACAATATTTTCCATAATTATTTTCTAACAGATATAGCAACAAAGAAACCACATATTCTGGACGCAATGTCATTCAAACAGAAAGGAAATTTCGACTATGAATCAACTTGAATAGTTAAATGGAAATAGGGAGGAACTCCATTTAATATGCAATTTCACAGTCGAAAACCACATACATGCAATTAAACTTTGGAAAGAAAGCACATCCTATGAGAAAATCTAAGATCCAACATCAAGAATTTATTCTGAGAAGAGCTATGTTTCATGAATGGAGATGCGAGAGCCATCGTACCTGTATGCAAAATGTTTCATGAAGGGAGATGTGAGAGCCATCGTACCTGTATGAAAAATGCCAGGAAAACAATGAGAAGCTATGTTTCATGAATGGAGATGCGATAGCCATCGTACCTGTATGCAAAATGCCAGGAAAACAATGAGGACGACTCTTCTTTCCAAGGCCGAGAAAAATGGAGGGAGCACCAGCCAAAACAACCAATCCAAGTGTGACTAACTCATGTGCATAGTTTAACACTTAGCATCAAATACATACGATGTCCCACATTCCTTGCTAGGGGAAAATTACCACCCTATAGAACTTAATCAATGCCCATGATAACATAAGAATATCATTAGTGCGATACTCCATAACCATATATAGCCCATGTTTGGAGTTTGAATTAACAAATCAAAATGTATATGTAGAAAGTATAAACCACGATGTTCATTAAGACACCATTTTCCCTTTTTCCTTTAAAAATTAAGTTGAATCACCAATACGCCATCATTCATTTATTCTACATGGAGGTAGTTTCGAAAATTTTAAATTTTAAATCAGAGAATCATCTTTGCGAGGTAACAATGAGCAGAATCAAATAAGAGCATCCTTAATCACTATTCACATAACGGTCCCAGTTATTTAGTATATTATCAATTGTATATGAATAATAAGGCATTGCAACCAATTTGCATGCAGGGATTTCAATGTTGCGATTTTGGGCACAAACAAACTAGTGACTTCACAAAGAAATATGTTCCCAATTGATTTAGAAATCATAATGTTTGGTTATGTGGACTAATAGAAGTAAATGATCGGAAAACTGTTGAAAAGAATAGTTATGCAATAGATTTAAAACATAAAATGTTCAGTAAAAAGAATGTTAATATGTTTTTGTAATTCAAAAGAAAACTAAATCACCTAAGAAAAATTTCATCTCTCATTCATGTAAAGAATAACACATGATGTTTTTGTGGATATGGAGAGTTCTTCATCAGAATTTACAACATGAATAAAATGATCACATTTGTATTTTATTATAAATAGAACATAAACTTTTTCAATAATAAGTTCTCGAAAATACAAAATGATCATAAAATAGTCAGTTCTAAAGAATAAAATTTGATACCATAGGCATGGCCATTGCTGCCAATATACTTTGACAGTCTCGACATGGTTTCCTTTTAACGAGTTCAGATGATTTTTTCCTAGCTGGAAGGATTTTTCATAGATTATTAATTTCCTTATTTTTTTCCTAATATTAACTAAAGATCATTGTCCTAGCTTGGTAACCCATTGTTGACAGTGTCATTCATTGAATCTTCCCATAGTGAATAAGATGGCTCGTGATGATACCCCTTGTATCCAGTAGTGGTAATGTCACTACAAAAATATCCTATGATCATGGTAGCCTACTCCTGATGAGACCTCCTATCCTTGAGTTGACCTGCATGTTTTTAGATCAAACTTATTTTAAATTAACCTCAAAGAGATTACTTACAGGTGGGGAAGCATATATGAAGAATTCTTAAAAGTCAAAGAATTTTTAGAATCAACCAATGCCTAACTGATTTATCAAGTTTTCCCAAAACTATTATTTTAAAAGTACATCATTTGTTGAATATTACATGGGTTAAAGATGAGCCTCCAAGGCAATGATACATAATTCGAGAGAGGTCATCGACACTATGTTGGATTGATTTTAGAATCAGAGAAGCTATTTTCTAGGTTGGTTGCATGTCATGCGTCAACAAAACATCTTGTTTAATGATTTCCCTTTAAAATTGGATTTCAGGTTTGGATGAACAAAAAAAACTGTTAGGATAGATGCAGACTGAGCACATAAAAACCATTTTTTTTTTTATTAAAGGAAATCAAAATCAAAAAATCATTCAAATCAAAACAACCAAAATAAAACTTCAAGAAAACATACAAACTAATTTGGTCAAAAATAAATAAAACAAAACCAAGCTTTGGACAAACTAACATCCCATTAAGACTCAAAATCATAAAACAAAAGGAATAACTAAATCGCTTAAGGTATTGTGTAGAGGCAGGTTCTTTATTTTACATAGTGATGAATGAGATGTTAATTTAATCAATCTTATTATTAAACGGTAAACATATGTCGAAAGAAATTAAAAGAAATCATAAAAATCCTTACATAAGATAGTGGTGAGCCATACTCATGAAATCTTAGGTAAAGGTAAATTCAAATCCCTTATTTCTTTATTCTCCTTTAAAATATTCATTTTTTTTTTTAATGTTTGAAAACATTTTATCATGATAATGTTTTTTGGAAAAAAAATGTTTAAGGAAAAGCAGTTGTGAAAAACAAAGAGAATGTTTTTTTCAGTGGAATTTCCTGATAGTATTTATATGATGGCTGGCCTTGTGCATTTGATAACCGCATGTCTTAATAACTTTATTATTTAAATAGAAAGAGTAAAAAAAACAAAAAGGTAATTTACTCCTAAACTTATTATAAACTACTTCACAATTCAAAACACTAAGTGAAATAGTTTTTCCAATGCAACCATTGAAATAAATCCAATCCTATAAAGACAAAGAAATGTCCAATTAGTAAAAAGAATCAGAGTCTTTCAGAATGAAAAATAAACAATCCATACTTAGTTTTATGATCTTCATTAGAAACCAAGTAAGTATAACCTTACCTTTCTTTTGAAAATTTTCAATATATGAATCCTCTAGCCAATCTACAATTATGTCGTTATATGGATCAAAAAATCATGAAAGAATGTAAATGAGCTTAGAAAACTTGTCAATATTATGGGGACCTGACATAACGATCGGCCAAAACCAAAGTGCCCCATCCTCCTAAAGTTCTATATCTGTTCATAAATTTCTTTGTGTGGAGGATATGGAAGAAATGTATCATACTTACCTCCTTGATTTTCATTTAGATACAAAGTAATCATAACTTTACCATTACTCAAAATATTTTTTAGATATGAATCTTTAAGGCAATCTGGATCCTATCATAAAACTTAGAATGAAAATGATACATTTGATGAACTAGATTCACCAATGGTAAACACATCATATGAGGATTCATTATAGAAATCGAATATCAAATTGTTGATTTGAGCCTTTCCTTTGATGAGATGAATTGGTTCAAAATGTGAAGTAAAATAAAGAAAGTTTGATCTAATCAATGAATAAATATCAATGAATAAATAAGAAGTGTAGAATCTTTGATTTTCTTAAGAACGAGTGCATTGTCTTTATCAAAAAACAATTGAATAGAAACATCTTGTAACATATATTTTTCCCATGTGAATGTTTGCACTGAAAGAGCATCAAATCCTACTTGATTTATGTTATGGTTAAAATTCATATCATCAAAAAAATATATATCGAAAAAATCGATTGTGATAGAACATCGCCAGATAAAGTGGATAAACCATTGTTCACATGAGAATCTAAGAAAAGATCGGGATATAAAGAGTAGAACGAATTGGTGGTAAGAAAATGAAAATATTATCTTGAGTTATAATAATTAATAATAATTTATTTTCAATACATCCCTCTTCACTTAACTCAATACTTTCAATGTGTTTTCACTTAACTCAATACTTTCAATGTGTTTTAATGATAAAATTTCAATCATTATATGATCGTTAATACTTTCACATACCATTTCATGGAATTCATCTAATCTGAATAAGGTATTTGTGAATGAAATTTTAAGGTTTTTGTTGCAAATTGAAGATCAATATCTCTAATCGGTTCTACTAAAATATTATAACACTTAAGATCATTCTCATCACCTATGTGTCCTTTGAGAACCGGTTAGAGTAATATTTAGAAGAATATAAACATGCACCTTGATCCACAATCCAACTTTCTTCTATTCTAACTACAATAGTAGAAGATCAAAGATGAAACGATTTGGAAGAAGGACTAGTTTCATTGTCAATAAAATCATTCTCAATAGATCCAACCTCTTCTTCTTGTTCAAAATTATCTAAAGGGTCCATCTCATTCAAAAAAAAACCATCTTTCATGTTGATGTTATTATCTGTATCTAATTCATCATTTGCAATTGAATCTTATTTAATAAAAGGGCACAAGCATTTGAAATAAGATTTAGTACGAAAGATAAATCGTCGAGGCAAAACTTACAAAGAACATAGTTGATCTTTTTTGAAAAATCCTCTGAAGATGGATCATCCTTGATTAGTAGAGCCTTGAACTCTTCACATAATTTATCGTAATCATAAGCCTCAAAGACATCTAAAAAATCATTTGCAAATTGAAACCAATTAAAAATAGAATAAATCATAAAAGATTCAAACCAACATTTAAAGTGAATGCGAACAATCTACATAAAACATTTAAATTATTAATACCATGTTACATTTAAATTATTAATACCATGTTTGATACATTTACACGAAAAATTATTAAGATGAGTCTTTGTATATGTATTCCCTTCACCGTCAAATATGATTTTCGGCAAGAGAACAACTTCTTTTGGGGGATATTGGGTAGTGAAAAATGGAAAGCATGTTCCTGCACAGTTATTTGTGCAGGAACCATGAGAAATTAAAGACATTTGAAATAAAGAATTTACAAAAATTAAAGACATTTGAAATAAAGAATCTACAAGTCCATCTTGTCGGTATGAAATAAAGAATAAAGAATTTTGTTGATGTTGGATTTCAGACCTTAGTCAACAAGGGGATGTGACCGAACTGAGGGTCAACAAGGGAATGTGACCGAACTAAGGCTCTTTAAATAGCCCAAACCATTTGGATTATCCACTCCCGACGGGTTTATAGGCTCTGTTAGCCTTCCATTCTCTTCCTAATGAGAAATAAATCCTAGGTCACTTAAATGTTATGAATTTTAATAGTATATATCAAGTTAATAATCTAAACTATAAGTAAAACAATTAATAAATATAACACTAAAGTTAAAAAAATATAATACAACTAATATGGAGGTTAAACTAGAAATATTATACAGGGTAAAGCAAACCAGAACCTGATGTAACTTGTGCTAATAACAAGTAATATATGTTCTTATGAAATAAAAGAAAACATGAATGAATTTTGATCAAAATATGAAATACTAAAGAAATACAACTTTTAATATGTTAAATAAAAGACAAGAAGCTACTGAAATGTAAACTTCACTCTTTCAAACAAGGCATAGTAGTTTTTTTTCTTTCAATATTTCACATTAAAAATGACTATCCATAAAACTAATAAAATAATATTTAGCTAATATTTCTTGACCAAGATAAAAACTAAAACTGTAACAATCTATGTGAAAAAATTAATGGCTTACTCTTTGCAGATGAAATAGTTCAAAAAACAATCACAAAAATATAACATCACAGAAACCAGTTCAATTAATGCATCATCTCATTGATACAAAAAGGTATTGTTTAATCAATCCCAAATATGCAGATATAAATCACATATAATCAGATTTAAATATAAATCACATAGAATCAGATTTCAAACGACGTGCAAACCATAAGCTTCCCTGAGACATAGATCATCGAAGGAAAAATTAGGCTCAATAAAATTAAATAAAATGAACTAATTTATAGGAATGATAGAGACATAGATCATCGAAGGAAAAATTAGGTTCAGTAAAATTAAATAAAATGAATTAATTTAGAGGAATGATAATGAGATAATTATAATGTTCATTCACCTATATAGATTACATAAACAAACAACATTGTTGCTTCAAGATATTCCGTAGCAACAAGACAATATCTCACATAAACATAAACAAACAACATTGTTGCTTGTTTATAAAACATCTAAAAGACAATATTCAGTAATTGTAGAAGCAAGATAACATAACTATGCATATCATTAATGGATTAAAGAAGTTTAAATCGAATACCAATTGTAGAATATGTTCATAAAAGTAATTTCAAAGTTGTCACCATAGTTTTTTATGCATTTTCTCCCCCCTTTATCATCTTCTCATTCTCTTTTATAAACCCAAAGTCTATGAGGATAGAAATAAAACAACTCTCATAAAATCGAGGAGAGGATCCTCTAAATAAACTTCAAGTCCTAAATATGATGTCTTCACAATTTTCAGTTATCACTAACAAAGTCTCTTTCTCTAGAATATACTAAAACAATCAAGAGATTTAATCCAACTGACTGTAATAATAGCATCCAATTCGTAATTCGATTCTCCAGGAAGTGTTCCTGTTTCAAAGTGTTCCTAAAAATCAACAAATAAACCCAATTAATAACCAAAATATCTTAGAAATAGAACAATTACAAAATCTATGATTATGTAGTTGTTCTTTAAAAATAAAGAAAATAAACTTTAAACAAGATAAAACAAAATTCTTACCTCAAAAATAAAATGACATTCTACAAGATACTATTCATGAATCTGATGATTAACAACCAAGATCCTTAATATTTGAAGACACAAAAATGTTGACTCCAAATGCATTAACATTCATTGACTTTTCTTACGTATTCCAGTTCTTTATTTTCCTGATTTGTCTCTCATATTTGATGATTAAATTTTGATTTTCCATAACTTTCGTGACCCGACCATTGAAGCTATGAGAGAAAACCCTAGAAACCTTCAAGTTATGACCATGAAAATGAAGCTATGAGAGAAAACCCTAGAAACCCTAGAAACTGTAACAGGGGTATACATTCAGAATTTTCCTCTACAAGCTCAAGGCCAGGACATTCAAATCTCGATACGAGACCCATGACCAATAGAGGGTTCAACCAAAGTTCGAATCCCGGTGCAAAAGTTCATAAAAATAGGAGTAAATTTTTTATACAGGTTTGAGTCTCCACACAGTAACGGAACTGAAACCCTAACACTTTGTTGGAAATACTAAAACAACTGAGAGGGGGGGTGAATCAGTTGTTTATAAGCTTAAACAATTTTACACCTTCTTAACAATTATTAATATTTCTTCATGTGTCATCAAGCAACATACAACATATGGACAGTAAGAGTAAAGA
>ML781206.1:878191-894986 GCA_009831015.1 Picea engelmannii | reverse complement strand
GTCTTGGGCATCTTTTAGATTATGTTTAATTCTTATCATTTGGTCTTCCATCTCTTTGAGCAGCTCAGGCCCCACTACTACTCTGTCAGCTCGATTATCCCAGCTCACTCGAGTGTTGCAATTTCTTCCATAAAGTTATTTGAATGAGCTCATCTTCAATGATTCATGATACCCATTATTGTAGGCGAATTCTACCAAATGAAGGTAGTCTTCCCACCTTGATGGTTTATCCATCACATACATTCTCAACATGTCTTCTATTACTCTATTTACTCTCTCTGTCTGTCCATCAGACTCAGGATGATATGTTGTGCTAAAGTTTAGATTCATTCCGAATCCTTTGAACAGTCCTTTCCAGAAATTCAAAGTGAATTTCGGGTCTCTATCAGACACAATTGTCTTAGGAATTCCATGCAAGCGTGCAACTCTTTTAGGAAAATGTCAGCAACATCTGCTTCTCTGTGGGTGGTTTTCAGTGGAATAAAATGGGCAGCTTTAGTAAGCTTTTCCACCACCACCATGATTGAATCATGCTGCTTTCTTTTCCTAGGTAGTCCGGTGATAAAATCCATTGTTACCATGTCCCATTTCCACTCAGGAATAGGTAAAGGCTGCATCAACCCTGTTGGGTGCCTATGCTCATCCTTAACCTTTTGTCACTCCATACATCTGGCGATGTATTCAGCGATTTCTTTCTTCAAACCCGGCCAAAAGTAATGGCTTTTGACTGCTGCCACGGTCTTCTGATATCCAGGATGTCCAGCATAAGTCACGTTATGCATCTCCTTTAGAATTGCCAACTTCAATTCTCGGACATTGGGTACATATACTCTGTTTTTATACAAAAGTAAGCCATCAGTTTCCAAGGTGTAACTTTCCTTGGTTTGTGGTCTCTCACGCTACTGTAGCTTTGCGACAAGATTTTTGTACTGCAAATAAGTATTTGCAACTTCCAAAATTCTGTCTTTCATCTCAGTCTGGTACATGCTAATGGTTGTAGCATGTAATTCGTGCACTTTTATGCTAAGTGCATCAGCCACCTTATTTTCTTTTCCTTTGATATGCTTGATATCAAAGTCATATTCACATAGAAACTCCAACCATCTAATTTTCCTAGCATTTAAGGTCGACTGATCAAATAAATACTTCAGACCATTATGGTCTATTCTCAACTCGAATCTCTTTCCCATGAGTTAATGTCTCCATTTCCTCAAGGCGTGGACGATTACTGCCAGCTCTAAATCGTGAGTGGCATAATTCTTCTCATGTTCCTTTAACTTTCGGGATTCATAACAAACTAAAAATCCCTCTTGGCTAATAACTCCTCCCAACTCCTCCTTACATGCATCTGTGCACACTACGTAATCCTTGTTTGGATCTACAATCTTCAGGATTGGAGCACTGGTTAGCAACTGCTTCAATCGCTGGAAGATGCTCTTACATTCTTTAGTCCACTGGAACTTCTTTCCCTTCCTTTGCAAGGAAGTGATAGAATGGGCTATCCTTGAGAATCCAACTATAAACCTCCTATAGTAGCCTGCCAGACCCATAAAAGATCTAACTTCTGCCACATTCCTTATCACTGGCCATTCTTGAATGGCCTGTACCTTCTCAGGATCTACAGCGATCCCTTCTTCAGATATTATATGTCCCAAGTAATGGATCTTCCTTTGATAAAAAGAGCACTTGTTTAGTTTCACGTATAGCTGGTGTTCTCTCGACACCTGCAACACCATTCTCAAGTGTTGTTCATGTTCTTCCTCTATCTTGGAATACACCAAGATGTCATCTAGGAAGACTATGATAAACTTGTCGAAATAATCTCTGAACACTCCATTGATTAAGCACATGAAAACAACAGGTGCATTTGTCAATCCAAATGGCACCACTGTGAATTCATAATGACCATACCTTATTCTAAAGGTGGTCTTGCTAATGTCCTCATCCTTTATTCTCACTTGGTGATATCCTGATCAGAGATCTATTTTCGAAAATAATTTTTCATCCTTCAACTGATCAAAAAGATCATCAATCCTTGGCAAAGGATACTTGTTCTTGACAGTAATCTTATTCAATTGCCGAAAATCAATGCACAGTCTCAACGTCCTATCTTTCTTCTTCACGATTAGGACTGGGGCTCCCCACGGTGACACACTGGGGTAAATGTAACTTTTCTTTAGTATCTCTTCGAGCTACAATTGCAACTCTTT
Organism: Picea engelmannii; assembly: GCA_009831015.1. Lineage (NCBI taxonomy): Eukaryota > Viridiplantae > Streptophyta > Pinopsida > Pinales > Pinaceae > Picea > Picea engelmannii. Next base: position 892,776 of record ML781206.1, on the reverse strand, counting down.
CAGCTCTGGCGTACTCATTCTATAAGGAGCCTTCGAAACTGGAGCTGCTCCAGGCATCAAATTTATAGAAAAATCGATGTCCCTACTTGGAGGTAGTGTAGGTACCTCTTGAAATATGTCATTGAATTATTTTCGTACTTCGTGGTCTTCCAGATTCGATACTACATCTTGGAATTCTTCTTCCACCCAAGCTGCAAATAATTGACAGCCTTTCCGGTAACATTTCTTCAGCTGCATGGCTAAGATTTCCCTCATAGCCACAGCTTTGGGAATTCCTTGGACTGTTACCTGATTTCTCTCTTTGTTCAAGCATGTAAACCTCTTGTTATGGAAATCCAAAATAGCATGGTGTTGGTCCAACCCATCCATCCCAATTAAGAAATCATATGAGCCTAAAGGTAGAATGTTCAATTCAGCCTTAGTGCTCATTCCTTTCATGTGCACTGAACAAGACTTAACCAACTCAGTGACCTTCCTCTTGGTCCCTGTGGCTAAATGCACTAACCAAGACTTCTCATGTTTTCTTCTCATTAGATGCAAACTTTCCACCACTCTAGGATCTACATAACTATGGCTATCCCCTGAATCAATTAAAATAAAAAGTGGTCGGTTGTTGATCATACCTTCCACTTCAATCATGTGCGATTGAAATTTTGTTTTCTTATTGTCCAAGGCTGCATAGATCCTCGGCATTCTATTGCCCATATCCTCCACTGTTCTATCTTGCTGAATAGTATGGACAGTTCTTGCTTTGTCTTTTCTGTGGGGGTAGTCTCTGTACCTATGATTCCCTTTACAACCCCAACACTCCATAGGTGGAGGCCTTGGCATCTGCTCACTCCCTTCAACCTTCCTAGGATCTTTAAAAGATGACTGTCCCCAAGGACTGGTTTTGAAAATGGAAGGCTTGCTTCCCTTCTGTCTCTGTTCCTTCTTAAATTTCCTCCGATCATCCCAGACCTTTCGAAGGATAGGCCTTTCTCCTTGTTTTTCATACAAGCATTTCTCTTTTCTGATGGTTTCTTCCATGGTATTAGGATCGTCATATTGAATCTTTTCACTCATGGAAGGTGGCAGTCCACTCAGATACCTCTGAATTTTAATAGCTTTGTCTTTGATGAATGGAATATACTTGAGTAGTTCCAGAAAATTTCGTTCAGACTCATCAATGGTCATACTACCCAACTTGAGTTCGAAGAACTCCTTCATCTTTCTGTCATAGTATCTTTTGGTCAGGTATTTCTTCTCAAAATACCTCTTAAATTCCTTCCAAGTGACCTCTTTCTCCCTGATGTGTTGCACCTGCACAAACTAATCCCACCACATGGATGCTTTTCCTTTCAGTTGGTACATTGCAATTCTTCCTTCTGCATGGGTAGAATAATTCTGCAGTTGGAAGTATTTCTTCATGCCAAGCAACCATGTCTCGACATATCCCTCCTTCTTATGTTCTCCATTGAATGTTGGAGGCTCAATCTTGTTCATCTCTCCTTTCAATTCCTCCTTTCCAGATTTTCAATGTTTTCTGGTAGGGGATGGGCTTGAACTACTGTGTGTCTTCCTTTCAGAATGTCCTTGGGAGTGGCTAAGATGTCGGCTACCACTCCTCGACCTACTTCTTCTCCCATGGGTTCTGCGACTCTCCGTCATATTTGAGTCTCTTCCCTTCTCGAGTTTCTTCTCTATTCTTTCTAGGCTCTTCAAGAATTTTAAGTTTAGTGCACCCTACTGATCCCTGACTTTCAAAATCTTTCGGCTATCAGCTTAGCGAGCCTTGGCCTCTCTTTGCAATACTTCAATGATTTTCATTATGTTTCCTTCCTTATCCTTTTCTTTTCCATGCCCGTTGGAGTTCGATCTTTCCACTCCCTTATTTACATCCTTTCCTTCCCGTTCGTCTTATATTTCAAGGGTAATCTGCACCTTTCCTCACTCCATACTCAGTCATTCGTTAACTAGAGTCCTGACCTCCGTTGAACTCTTCACATGCACTATGCAATTAAATTTGAAGTTTTTCAGGCCATCAAACTTCATGAACAATCCACAACATTTATAAATAATACGAACAAGAAGAAAAGATATTTCGATTCCAATGGGTTTTTTGAGCTCTCGTTTGGCTCTGCACTTTTCGTGTTTTCGAAACTTTCATTTTCAACACTTCGGGATTTCAGAACTTCGGTTTTTTGTACCTTAGGACTTCGGGTTTTCGGGTTTTGGAGTCTCGGTACTGGAGAACTCCTGTTTAACTCTCCTTTCCAACCCCCGACTTCCAAAATTCTATTTTAGCTTATCCTTTGTGTCTACAGCACAGCTATCGCCCTTTACCAAAGTGGTGCATGGCATGTTTTGGAGGATCCTCATCACGTTCAGTGACATCATTAGGGTCCCACCACTCTTTCTTCTCTTTTCTACCTTGTGACATGCAGTACATCTCCATGTGTCCACATCCATTCCTAGAAAAATCCAACGGTCAGATCTTTCTCACATCGGACAGTCGTTAAAGACCCGGATATTCCCCGAAGGAATCTCTTTTGTTCATCGGGACTTAGCCACATTCTAATGTCTCGATGGTATGGTTGGGATTTTATCATGACGAGAGTCCGATGTCTTTGTCCACGGAACTCCTGAATCCCCGATTTTCTGAAACGGGTAATCTCTCAACACGTGGCCATCTCAAATCGGATGGCCCACGACTGCTCTGGGGTTTCCACCATGGAAAGTCCCGATCCTTTTGGGGTTTGGGGCTTCCAAACGCCGATGTGCTCTCACTTCCATTAGACCTCTAGGATAGAATCGTGGTTCACACGACCTCCCCTTATATGACTACAATCATACCTCCTATCAGGGTTTCAGACTTTCGAATGCCTAAGAACATATGTCCTCAGGATTCGTGATTCCCTGAACACCGATTTTCCTATGGATGACTCTCCTTCCAGAACTTTCCTGAATGCCTCGATTTCAGCCACGTGTCCCCAAGAATGGACGGTCCTTGCCACTTCTTGCTAATTCGCAATTTCGCGATTTCAAATGTTTCGGGTACCTTGTCTTCAAGATTCGTGAAACACCGAAACCCGATATGTCAATGGGCTCCAGATATCGCCCATGTGTCCCAACTGATGGATGGCTCAGATCATTCATGGGACTTTTACCATGAAAATTCCCGGCCTCCTTCGTGACTCCCAATATCTCGATTCCCGATTTCCCGAAATGGGAAATCTCATGACACGTGTCCTCCGTCTTTCAAACGGTCTAGATCTATTTCGGAGATTTCACCCCTAGTCTCTGAGGTTTAACCTTTGGACATCTCCCAACAGATCCAATGATTGACGGGTTCTTCGACCGAGATCTGACGGCTCAGACGGTTCCTAACCATTTAGGAATTTCACGTATCACGATTTCCACATTCCTGTGTATTTCAAAAGGAATTTTAATCCCTACGAACATTTTTCCAAATCCGACGATCACGAGGGCTCGCCTTCCCTCCTGAAAAGATCCTAAGGTTCTAACACCATTGTTGTAGAGACCTATCTCCCTGTGGCCATAGACCACACCAGCTGCGGTTTCACTCGCCGCTATACTTCTTGAGCTTGTAATCACGGTCAAGCAACTACTTGACACTCCGGAACAAACCAAGATCTGAAATTGGTTCTCCAGACCCAATTTCCCTTCGCATTCTCAGTCCAAAGACCACTCCACTAGCCCATCTAGGCTCAATGTCGAAACCTTGGCTCTGATACCAAAATGTAGCACACCTTTTCTACTACTTTGTTTAATCACTCTGATACCAATTTGTAGCACACCTTTTCTGCTACTGTGTTTTATCACTCTGATACCAAACTATAACACCCTTTTCCCTCAACTACCAAGGTTACTATAACACCTCTTGGTAGATAACTCGAAATAACTGTAGCGCACCTTGGCTACAGTGTAGGTGTTACTACGTGGAATAACACATTCTCATTCATAATTAATCACATGCATTTAAGCAAAGAAATACATTTAAGCTCAGAGTAAGCATAAGAATCATTTTCAACATAAATAATCCATGGAAAATACATTACTCCAAATGCACAGCAGAATGCATGATAATTATAATACACAGTGTTACAAAACATAATTAAAGCATCATCTAGTACTTATCTGTAAAACAGTGGTAGAATCCACCAACCAAGTGCAGGCCTTCCACGAAACTCCCAGCCTTAGACCACACTACTCATCAACTCAACAGTGGGTCACCCCTGAACTGGGACTAAGCTTCACCCCTAGGTAAGGAATCCTAGGCTAGGATGAGGTTACAGGGAAAACAACAGACACAATAATAACAAGGAAGGGATTCTCTCCCCAGGAACCTCCCATGATCACTGCCCACATACCCTCATTCCCCACATGCATGTTCCACCCCAAGAGAATACACCTTCTGTGTCACCTGGACAGTCCTTCGGCTACTAATCTCCCTTGCCTTGGGTTGCAGGAACAGGTCGGACCAGAAGTCTTCGACCTCTGTGGCAGCTATAGGGTTCCTTCCAGGAGTCCTCTCCTTCCTTCGCGCACTCTCTCACCTGGAGAGAATCGCTCACAGGCCAATAAGACCCCATGCAGTCGAGCACTGCGTGGTCACAACAACTCATAGGAAAAACAAACACGGGCTTCCGAACAGGTTCAACAATGGTTGGTCACTTCTTATTTCCTAGTCCGCCAGCATAGAATAGACTCACGCTCTGGTTGTCGGGAATGCGTGACAAACAATCCATGCAGGGGTCAACGCAAGTTCGAACTGTTTAGACAGGAGATGTACCGACTATCTCGGAACAAACATAGGCTTTTCAAATTTCAGGGTTTCACCAGGGTATTCTTTTACATAGGTCCGATCATTCACCTTCAAACCGTCAGGTAGAATGGAGGATAATCCCTCTCACAGATCCTCCTGGCCATTTTATTTGCATGCACCAGGGCTGACACTTATGACCCTTGGAACTGCATGAGTTCCATCAGCATGCATCCCCTTTGCACACTTACCCTTTCCAAAAATTAGGATGAAATGAAACATAAAATGAACATGTTCTTTTGGAATAATATTAAAATATTATTCTGAGGCTTAATCCCCCTAGGCTTAGCCCCCAGGCTCAACACTTAGCCCCTTCCCCACCTTCCAGCCCTTAATTCTTTGCCCCCTCTGTGGATGCTCAGTCCCCCTTCAGTCAGTCATCATGGTTGGTCTGCACCTGGCAGTGTTTATATTTTATTAAATGTTCTTCATACATACAAGTACAACAACAGGCTCCTGGCCTTCAACACTTAGGCTCCCTGGCCTAACAAACACATAAGTCTCCAGCTTATAAGAACTTGTCTCACCAGCCTATAAAACATGGTTACAATTCCTTTCAGAACATGGTTTAGAACGGGGCTCAGCCTTGGGGACACTACATAATGAAAGATTATTCGCTCTTGAAAGAATATCAGGATCAGAGGACATTTTTACCGCATGTGAATTTGAACTTGAAGACATTTTTGAAGATTGTGGTGTTAATGTGTATTAAAGTATCTCTTCAATTTATGCATGTTTATTCCCGTAGTATGTGGATGTTGTTTTATGGATTACTTATGAATTAATGTTCTCATGTTTATAGTTATCATGATTTTCAAATTGAGTACAACGATAGTGCAGTGAATTAATAAATTACTTGATTCTAACTAGTTATGTTGTTAAACATTCATGTTACTTGTATTATGAATTTCTTATGTGAAATTAGTACAAATATTTCAATGTACTCATCCTTTTTAGTTTTCCTCTCATTAGGATAGGGTAGTATATAATATAATAGAAATTGCATCTTAGCTTAAAATTAGATAGTTAAGATTTTCATGTTTAATTCATCTGAGAACCTCTAGTTCTCATATTCATATTTAGTTAGCATATTAGTTAGATTGGTAACTAGGCCAAATGGAAATTCTATCCCAAATGAGAGTAGGTCTAATTGGGACTTGTCATTGGGCATTTTCCCTCATCTGATTGTACAGGACATTCTGACCCGTCAACACATGGAACTATTTGTTGGCACGTAATTATAAGACCCTAGGTTCAATTTAATCAACCAACAAACCCTTTAGATATCGGCCCTTTCGACATCACCTTCATACATGTAAAGTCTCACCGAAGGCATCTATTAGGGCTACAGGAACCAAGTTTCTACACAGATGAGGGGATGTGAGGCTATCAACATAACCATTTATACTTATTCGCCATGTGCACATTATCCTTATTTAACATCCTTTTATCAATCAACAAACCCTATGTGTGGCTTCCATTAACTAACAATTCATTACTTTTCCCATAACAATTGTGCAACATTAACCCATCTAAGATTCATTCAGTACCATAAACCCTAGTGTGTAGAAACAATATAATATAGATCATGATGTAATCAACCCACTGAATCATTCATCATTATTACAAATCAACTATATAAAAAAAAATCTATACTAATCATGCATAAACATAACATCGAGGAATAATCACATCAATAAACATATTAGGCACAATATTTTAACGTGGTTCACCCAATCCTTGGGCTACATCCAAAACAACTGGCTTCTTATATTAATCTTCATGCAATAATCACCTCAGAAATGCACACTACGCTTACAAAAGATACAACATGTTGTAATTCCCAAACATGCCTAGTCACTATGCAGTGTGAGCCTATGTCTTCATAAACTCTGTTCATCAATCATGAGCAACCTAATCTCTTACTCTTATCCTAATGTCTTCTTTTCAGTACCAACCTAATATTCCCCAACCATTTACACATTTATACATAGAATTAGGGATAAAAACCCTAATATCAACTTATCCCCAAAACCCTAATGGGTCATAACCATTTTTCCTACTTTTGCGTCAATCAACAAATTTTTCTGCTTTTACGATGAACTGTTGTTGTTCCTTCTTTTGCGCTGAACTTCTATTTCTCCTGCTTCTGCACTGCAAAATGCACCCTTGTCACGCACTACATTCCTTCCTTTTACTCTTTCCTCTACTATGGTGCAGCTCCCAACACTTAGTTATTCTTATACAAAATGCATGTCCAAGAGGAGGGTTGAAATTGGGTGGAGGAATTTCTCTAATGAATTTGATCCCCACATGTTCACTTTCCTCTTAATCCAATGTGTGTCTCAACTACTACTATGTTTGTGTCGTTGTGTGTGGAAAGATGTTGTCGTCTCGTGGCTAGTAGTTCATTTATCTCTGGAGGAATCCCTCATTGTCTACAAGAGAAGTAAGGAATCAAGTCAACCAAAGTGAAATATGTGTTTTAACAAAAGAAAACAACAAGCTAAGGCCAACTAGACACAATTTCACAAATATCACACCCCGGTAATCTATAAGATCAACCAAACAAACATATAATAGTCAAAGGGGCCTTCCAAAAACCAATCTGAGATGATGAAGGCCAAGGACCAGTTGGAAAAGGTGCTATATATAGTTACGGTAAACTTCATGCAACAATCACCTAAGGTGAAGGTACCCTCATGAATATGATTACCCTCCAAGGGATTTTAAACATAGATTATATGTCTACTTCACATACCACAAGTACTTCCCACTTGTAGTCACCCATGTGATGCCCTAGGAAAATCCACTATGCATCTGGAAAGGGAATATAAGACTAATTCCTTTCTAGATAAAATGGTGTCACCTTGAGGACTTTACACTTTAATAGGGAACACATAATAGCCCCACCAAAAAGAGTAGAGGAGAAATCTTCTCCACTTTCTTAGCTTGACCATTGTTCTTAACAAATGAGTTAGATGTTCTTTCTTGGTAATCACTCCTTACTACTAATGGATTTGTATCTCTTTAGTCAATTCCTAGTTCAATTTTGTGGCCTTGGAGAGTTTTCTCTCCAATCCTACACCAAGGCCCTATAACTTAGACTAATTTGCATTTTCTATAAATAAACATCTATTTATTTTTAGATTAGTGTTTCTTTTTATGTTTTCTATTTACTCAAGGTTACAAAGTGGAATTTGGTGATTTTCTTGACTCTCTTGATTCAAATAATTAAGCAAGGTGCTATAATAAAGAGAATGCAATTTCATTTCCTTTCGATGAACTCTTTCTATGGAAGGGAGAAAGAGGTTTATTTTTCACAATTTCAAACAATATGTAACAATCACTCCTTAAATGAAAATACCAAAGTAGATCTCATAAGGAAATTTAATATTTCAATCAAACCAATTCTCATGATGTGACTTTCACAAGAAATCACAAATTCCTTAAAAAATGATTATGGGATGCAATTATTCTAAAATTTACTTTTGATTCAAATGAAACAAGTAATGCAAAACATAACATGATATATACAATCAAATGAAATTCATTTTTCCATGTTTACGATTCAAGCAAGCAAAAGAATGAAAATCTCAAAATGATATAAAATGTGATGCAAATCTCTTTAACCCTCACATGTTTTGACTGGGACAAAGAATGCAGGACTTGATATGCACATGATAACTTCTAATGATGATTAAGGGATTTCCCCCCCATGAACTAAGGCCAAGTCACAACAGAGAGAGACCGAAATAAGAAGAATGAAATCTACCTTCACTAACAAACATGCAAACAAGAAATAACTACTTTTTCACTAGGAGAGAGAAGGGAAGGGAAAGGAGAATACTGGCACCTTAAACCCCTCGTTCGATGTCGATCTCTACTCCAATTTATTGAAGATATCCTAGTCTCAGTCAGAACCAACCTACAATAAGAAACCAAGATAGTGTTGCAACAAGGTAGTTATAGGTTCAAGTAGCATATATCAAGTGTATAAATCAAAGCATATATGAATAATAACAACATATAACATTGTAATGAACACAAGATAGGAAGGGAAGATATCTCTTATATTATTAACAATGTGAGAAAGGTATTTACAACCTGATTCAACCTTCATTACTGGTTCAGAGCCAACTTCCTTGGGTTCCTCCGAAGACCTTCAAGCATCAACTCAAGCAGATAACATTTGGCTCCTAGTTGGGGATATGTGTTCATTGTAGAGTGCATGAGAACTATTAAATCTCCTAGTAGATATGTTCCTACACATACTAAGATAGAAAAATCGTCAAAAGTATGATTCCTTCACTCATCCTTTGTCCATATATATCAAAAATTCAAAAATGAAACTGATCTAAAAAAGAAAAATTTTAGTATTTTTTCAAACAATTTTAAACTAAACATGAAATCAATATGCAAATAGGGAAAAATAAAATATGGAATGCATCTAAACTAACATTAGAAATCAATATGAAAATGAAAAGAAAGTAGGATGACCTACCTACTTACCTGGGTCCTTGGGGCCCTGAAGATCAAGCAATAGGTGATGTCAGGTGAAGTCATACAACCAATGCAACCAGTTGATCATCTCATCAAAGTATCTCCCCCTGTGATTAAGTATGTAAACAAAAAAGATAATTCAAGAACATAATGATCATGAGCATAAATAGATATATAATCAATTGTAAAATGAAATGAAGAGATATGGGTGGGAGAGAGGAAGTCCTTCCAGAAAGAGAAATCATCATCCTGATCATGTTGCCTGAAAGTTTAACCACAATTCTGGTCAATCCATCTTTGAAGAGGGATACTATATGTAGACGATGGATCATCTTCGTCTCCGTTAGTATGATCACTACTTCCTAAAAATCAAGAAAATATGAGAGATCCCAAGAAGACGTTATGATTTCCTAAGAAGGAGGAACGCGGTAAGGGACAGTCTCAGGTCTAGAGAAATAAAAATGTGGCCTCTTCATCTATGAATCCTTGTATAAATCCCCAATATGAAAATAATTTCACTTTGTAGAGTGAGACTTTGATTGCTCTGGGATAACCACATCCTGGTGTTCATCTGAACTCAAGGATGAAAGTGGTTGAAAATACTCATAGAACAAGTCTGCATCCCCAAAAGGATATGCATCACAAGTCCCAAGGGATGACTAAGAATGACCTTGAAAATGTTGAAATCGGTCATCCTTGAATAAATATGTAATCAAATCATCATCAAGATGCCACACATTTGAATCATATCTGCATGAAGACCAATCATCTGAAGACAACGACTCAAAATCATTTTTTTGAAGGCTACCCTCAATGCCGTAAATGGGGTCTCCATCAAAATCAAAATGACCCAAATCCCATATGGATCTCCTAATATATATGAAATCATCTATATTTTCATCAACCATATCTGAGGGTTCTTTCACAAGAATATTGATATGACTGAAAATTACCATCTCTTTGTCTTCATTTGTAGGAAGAACAAAGGCTAGGGTGACTTCATTTGGATCTTGAAATTATTCATCATTGAGGTGTTGGAAAATGTTTAACAGATAGAGTATGCTTGTCATTAATGGCAAGTACAACAACGATGATGGATTGAGTATAGCAGCGATGATCAATAGGCAAAGACAAGAAAAGTCTAGGAAGATCGAATGATTGAAGGCCCGAGAAGCATTGCTGATCGTTGGATCCCATCCAAAATTCTGACAGTATGAGGGCCATCAAATCTGAAGAAAGACAAGTAGAGGGCGCTGAAGAGGAGAATATATCTCAGGCGTAATATCTGAGGGCAGGGTCCAACCACCGTTGGATCGAGGAAAACCTGCACGGTGTTTAAAAGTGCAAGTAGAAAAGGGGCTCACCAAATCCCGAAAGCAGGAGGATCGTCCATCTCAGGGGATTATGTGGACCGTTGATCCGACTCCCTGTCAGAATTTTGAGGATCACGAGTTAGAGATGTCAAAGATTATTGACATCAGAACCCCGATTTCGCGATATGTGAAATCGTGATGTAATCTGAGTCGTCAGATTAAGATTGAATCTGAACCGTTGATTCCAGTCAATGGAGAGGCATCGGGGATAGGGACTTTTAAATGACAAAGTCACTTGACATCAAGAACCCCGATTTCACGATATGCGATATCGTGATTCAATCACAGCCAATGAATCGAGAATGTGATCTAGACCATCGACCCAAATCATGACAATAGACCACATTAGCTAGGGACACATGGCACAATTAGGTAATGACAAGTGTCAGAATGATTCAACATTTCAGGCACATGTAAGTCATGAATTAGAGTGACACGTGGCAGTATTCAACACGTATCAATCCACTTGTGACGTCAGCAGATGGACACCTCTTGGAGTTTTGTGGATCATGACTTGGAGATTCGAGATGATTCATCTCCAGATTCACGAGATGCGAGATAGTGATTTAATCATGGACCATTGGATCAAGAGGATGCATGGTGAAAGATCAGAGCACCATAAATCTCCATCTCGGAGTTTCACCTATCGCGACTTGGAGTGACGAGAACCTCCATCTAAGGATCAGTGAGATGAAAGATCACGATAAGATCCTGACCATCAATACACCAAAATATGTGGACCGTTGATCTGAGCTCCATCTCTGAGTCTCGCCTATCGCGACTTGGAGTGACGAGAGCCTCCATCTAAGGAACAGCGAGACGCGAGATCACAAAAACATCTGAATCGTTGATTCATCAAGATCATGGACCGTCGATCAAGGTCGATGAAGATCATGAGTTCGCAGTGCCTTTTAGTGCAGACAGTGGTCACCGCCTATAGTCATGTGGAGAATGACATAGAAGGTGACACGACAGGAGTGGGGCCCTTCATCAATACTCCACCATTCCGGACCCCCCCTGGTATTAAAGACAGAAAGGCAAGCGGGGTTCGGAATCACTTGAGCGTCTTTGATCTAGGTGCTTTAATCTTGATCGCTCGAGAGATGCGCACCCAATTCCGGACCCCCCCCCCCCTCCGCTTAAAGATGGAATGGCAAGGGGGCTCCAGAATCGAATCCCGACCGTAGATCTGAGAGCACAGATATTGACCGTCTAGATTTGCTCGCCGCATATCCAACGATGTAGATGAATTTAAACAAGATCGGAGGGCTACTAAGGCATGATGCAGTGAGACTACCAGAANCCCCCCCCCTCCGCTTAAAGATGGAATGGCAAGGGGGCTCCAGAATCGAATCCCGACCGTAGATCTGAGAGCACAGATATTGACCGTCTAGATTTGCTGGCCGCATATCCAACGATGTAGATGAATTTAAACAAGATCGGAGGGCTACTAAGGCATGATGCAGTGAGACTACCAGAAACCATTGATGACGTCTACTAGAGAAGTCGAAGAGATCGCTATGTGATCGCCAGAGGAGATGAAGACTCTCCAAGCTTCATCCGGTGAAGGAAGACTATTCTTAGAAGGGATTGACAGATGGATGGGAATTCAGGCCTGTAACTGAAACAAAGAAAGTGAGTTCGATTGTTACAGAGAAAATGCAGAGTCTCAAACTGCCAGAGAGGCTGAGGAATCTCAGGATAACATACAGTGATGTTGGACACGTGGGGTGAACCACCAGAGAAGCTGAAGAGTCATGATGATGATCAGACAGAACACTCGAGAGGTGGAGGATAATGACGTGGAGTCAACATACAGAGGAATTGTGAACATTTAATGCACAAGGTGCATAGAAGCTATAAATACACAGTACAGAGAAGAGAAGAGGGTTGTTGTTGTTACTATCAGAGGTTGTTGTGAATGTTGTTAGTGAAGGTGGTTCATGTTTGAAGAAGGAGGAGAGTGCAGCAGCTGAATAACACAGAAGAGGAACTGTGAAGAGAATGGAGATGGCGCATAGAGCATAAAAAGCAGAAAACTAGATAGCGCAAGTGAGGTGTGCAGGAAGGCAATGAGGCAAACAGAGTAACAAAATGCAGCAGAATAGTGATGAGTCTGGTAAGCCATTGTTGAACATTATATCACTGTAATAAGTTTGGGTAATACAAAATCAATATTTCAGGGTGGTTGGGAGGTGCTAGGGAGGATTGTTGTCCTCAAAGGTTCAAGTGGGTAATTGAACATAGGGAGTTGGTGCTTCCTTCTAGTTGGTGCTAGAGAAACCATGGAGTTGGTGCTTCCTTCTAGTGGGTGCTAGAGAAAACAGAGAGTTGGTTCTCTCAGCAAGTTGCAGCTTGCTAAATAGAGGTTGTAGCCTCATTATGAGTTGGTGCTCATATGTATGATAATGTAAAGAATGTAATTATTACTTATCATATAAAGAAAAAGAGGTATTTACCCTGTATGGGTTTACTTGGAAAATATTTGTGTCTGTGTTTCTCATATATGTGACTGATGCTGAATGTGCCTATGTTTATTTCTCTACATTATTGTGATCATCATTCAGTGTTTCTGCAAAGAGTTTTAAAAGAAGCATAATTGTGTAAGCTTAGTAACAACTGATTAACCCCCTCCCTCTCAGTTGTCCAACAATTGGTATCAGAGACGACCCCTTTTATCTAAGGGTAGATCCTAGAGCTTAAACATGTCAAGCCATGAAGGAAATTCAACCAATAAGGCCCCTCTGTTCAATGGAACAAACTTTGCCTTCTGGAAAGTTAGAATGAGAACCTACATAATGGCTTTAGGTGCAGATGTCTAGGATGTGGTAGAGACTGGTTATGTAAAGCCAATTGTGTTAGATAATAAGGATGACAAACTAGAATTTAGCTTCAATGCTAAGGCTATGAATGTTATCTTGAGTGGGCTTGCAGAAGCAAAATTCATAAAAGTTATGAATCTAGGAACTGCCAAAGAAATGTGGGACAAACTCATTAATAGTTATGAAGGTAATGAGAAGGTAAAGGATGCAAAGATTCAAACCTACAGAATACAGTTTGAAAAACTGAAGATGAAGGAAGATGAAACTATTGGAAAATACTTTCTGAGAATAGAAGAATTGGTAAATGCAATGAAGGCACTTGGTGAAACAATTGGGGAACCTTATTTAGTTCAGAAAATCTTGAGATCTCTCCCAGATAGGTTCAACCCGAAGGTCTCTGCTATAGAAGTACTTAATGATCTTTAAACCTTGCAGTTTGACCAACTTCTCGGAACATTGACTACATATGAAATGAGAATAGTTAAAGATAAACCCACATCCAGAGAAGCATCATTTAAAGAAGACAAGAATGAGGATTTTGAGCCCGATGAAATTGAAGCAAAATTTGTGAAGAGACTGAAGAAGGGATCAGGAAAATACAAAGGAAAATTTCCCTTCAAATGTTTTAATTATGGTAGGATAGGTCATTTTACAAACAAATGTCCCCACAAAGGAAAGGATTAGACTTGTGATGATGAGGATAAATACAAACACATAAATTTCTTTAAAGAGAATAAATTTAAGAAGAAAAGTCTTTGTGCAAACAATGATGATGATCCTTCAGATGAAGAGGATACTGGTTCATCTATTGAAGATAAACTAAATGACTTCACACTTATGTCCAAAGAGAATTATGATAATCGAATCACAGGAAGTAATGAGGATGATGAAGAAGTTGTCGTTGACATGGAAGGAGAAATGATCAGTGCATTGGAAGAGATTGACAGACTAAGAATCAAGAATAGAAAGCAAAGACAATTGTTAAAACAGTTCGAGAAAGACAGTAAAGAACCTGATGAAGACCTTGTCCTACTAAAAGTAGAATTGGAAGAGGCAAAGAAA